>JAJPUD010007841.1:37954-100268 GCA_023553655.1 Myrmecobius fasciatus | reverse complement strand
CGGGAGGGGACTGGGGGTAAAATTTGTAATGGAAAGCTTTGTAAAGATCAGTGCTGGGGAACTACTCATACATATGTTATACAAATAAAAAGCTTTAATAAAAAAAAAGAATATCTGAGTTCAAAATCCAGCCTCAGATACTTCCTAGCTGTGTATTGCTGGGCAAGTCACTTAACCCTGTTTGCCTCAGTTTTTTTCTCTATAAAATGGGTTAGAGAAGGCAATGGCAAATCGCTCTGCCAAGAAAATATTCAAAGGGATAACAAAGGGACACAACTGAAAATGACTGAACAACAGATCCATAATGGAAGAGCTGTTAAACAAAAATAGGCAGAGAAAGCAGGCTATGTAAAGACCTAGAATCATACAATCTTTTTAGAATTGTAAGGGATAATAGAGATAGTGGATTCTTTTTATTGTACATTTAAAAACCAAGGGACATTCACCTGATCTCATTAAACAATAAGATTCAAGAATTGGCAATCTTATGCTTAATTATATCCAACCATCTCTAGCCTCTTCAGGGAAAACACCAAACTCTTTTGGTCGTTCTTAGACATTGTTATCTGTGACTTCTAGCTACTTCCTTTTATGAGTTGCAATGCTCATTTTATTAATCTAAGTTTGCAGCTGTGAGAATTTATCCGATTAGTTTCTTGGTTCTTCTTCCACCCAACTGAATCCACTTTTTCCTTTTGCATTTCAATCTACTCTAATCAAATCACTTGAGTATGGCATAATAGTTTCAATCACACAAGAAGTATTCCTTTACTTATGGCCAGTTAAAAAATCAGATACATGGGACAGCTAGATGGCACAGTGGATAGAGCACCAGTCCTTAATTCAGGATGGACCTGAGTTCAAATGTGGTCTCAGACACTTAACACTTTCTAACTGTGGGACCCTGGGCTAGTCACTTAACCCCAATTGCCTCAGCAAAAACAAAACAAAAAAAAATCAGAAGTATTCTTTTACTTATGACCAATTAAGCAGAAGGAATAGTATATCACCTTAGTTGTCAAGGAGACATAGTCCCATGTTTCTTACTAAACACAATGAGCCCTTAACCAGAGAAATTTTAAAAAGCTCCACACTTATTAGTGCAGATCTGTAACCCCACTCCAGATTTCTGAAAAAGTAAAAACTGATGTTTCTACTAAGTCTAAAGACAAAAGACTGAATCCCTGAGAGTGAGAGAGTAAGGGAACCACCAGGCTGCCTAAGAAAGGGTGATTGATCCAGGTCAAAAATAAAGTAGGAACAACTTTCTTTGCTGTTCAATAGTGGACCATGCCAGTGGGTGGCCACACACTTCAAACATGGGATTGAAAATTTAGTCTTAAAAAAAACTAAACCTAAACACAGAATTTACAAGAATACAAGTCAAGCATTGAATCAAAAAAAAAGAA
This sequence comes from Myrmecobius fasciatus, assembly GCA_023553655.1. Lineage (NCBI taxonomy): Eukaryota > Metazoa > Chordata > Mammalia > Dasyuromorphia > Myrmecobiidae > Myrmecobius > Myrmecobius fasciatus. The sequence continues at coordinate 98,859 of JAJPUD010007841.1, read as the reverse complement.
GAAGAAAATGTGAAATATCTCATAGGAAAAACTGCTGACTTGAAAAATAAATTGAAGAGAGATAAGTTAAAAATTCTTAGTTTAACTGAAATCCATAACAAAGAAAGAACCTAGACATCATATTTCAAGAAATTATAAAACTGCCTTGATATTCTTGAATTAGAGGGTAAAATTAATTGATCACGTCCTGAAAGAGATCCCAAAATGAAATAATAATTTTATTAAATAGAATGGCAACAATGAGACAACATACCACAACTTAGGGGAGGAAGACAAAGCAATATTTAAAGGAAAATGTATATTTCTGAAAGCTTACATCAATAAAAGAGAAAGAGTAGATCAATGAATTGGGCATATAATTAAGAAAACTTAAAAAGGACAAATTTAAAACTCCCAAATTAGAACATCTAAAAATCAAAGAGGAAATTAAAAAAATCAAAAGAAAACCATTGAATTAATAAGTAAAAATAGGAGCTGGCTCTATGAAAAAACAAAGCATTGGCTAATTTGATTTTTAAAAAAGAAAGCAAAAAACCAAGTTATCAGTTTCAAAAATGAAGATAAAATTAGAGCAATTCTTAGGAACCTTTTGTCCAAAGATATGACAATAAATCTGACAATCTAAGTGAAATGGATAAATACTTACAAAAATAAAAATCACCCAGATTATCTGAAGAGAAAATAGAATACTTAATAGCCCTATTTTAGAAAAAGCCATAAATATGCTCCATAAGAAATTATTCCCAGGACCAGAGGGATTCACAAGTAAATTCTACCAAATATTTAAAGAACAATTAATTCCAAAATTATATAAACTATTTGGAAAAATAGGGAGGGAAAGGAGACTTACCAAATTCCTTTTATGACAACAAATCATGGCAAGTTCTCAAAGAGATGGGAGTGCCAGATCATCTTACTTTTCTCCTAAGAACCTGTATGTGGGATACCAATAAAATGGGATGCCAAACAACTGATAGGTTTAAAATTGGGAAAGGAATAGAATAAGGCTGTATATTGTCTCTTGATTTACAATCTTGGGCTCAAAGATCACTGTAGATGATGACTGCAGCAATAAAATTAAAAAAAAACAAACTCTTCTTACAGGCAAAGCTATGGCAAATCTGGATCACATATTAAAAAGCAAGGATATCGCCTTACCAAGAAAGGGCTGCATAATCAAAGCTTTAGTTTTTCTAGTAGTGATGTTTATTTGTAAGAGCTGAAATATAAGAAAAGCTGAGAGCACTTCAGAACCAACACTTTCAAATTGTGGTGCTAGAGAAGAGTTTGAGGGATTCTTTGGACAGCAAAGAGATCAGATTAATCAATATTTAAATAAATTAACTTTGACTGTTCATTAGAAAGGCAAATACTGAAGCTGAAGCTTCAATTCTTTGGCCACATAATGAGAAGACAGAACTCACTGGTAAAAACTCTGAGGCTGGAAAAGATTGAAAGCAATAGGAGAAATGACAGCAGAGGATGATGTAAATAGTGCCGTGGAAGCAACAAATGTAAGCTTGGACAGACTTCAGGAGACAGTGGAAGATAGGTTTAGTATTCTATGGTCCATGGGGTAATGCAGAGTTGGATATATTTGAACTAAACAACAATCTAAAACAAAGAGCAAATATTATCTGTAATAGATAAACTTGAGGACTTCCTACTAAGAAAAAGAATGAAGTAAGGATATCCACTATTATTGAATATTGTACTAGAAAAGCTTGCTATATAGCAATAAGAGAGGAAAAGGAATTGAAGAAATAAAAATAGACAATAAGAAAATAAAACAACCACTCTTTGTTGATGCTACATTATATTTAAGAACCCTACAGAATCTATTTAAAAACTAGTTGAAACAACTTTAGTAAAGTTGTAGGATGTAAAATAAACCTATATAAACGATCAGCATTTCCATATACTATCAAAAAATTCAGCAGGAAGAAAAGAAGGAACAATTAAAAATAACTGCAGACAATATGAAATATTGGGAATTCACCTGCCAAGCTGGACCCCACAATTATAGGAACACAATTAGAAAACATTTTTTCACACTATTAAAAGCAAATCTAAATAACTGGGAAAATATTAATTGCTCAGAGATAGGCCAAGTCAATATAATAGAAATGACAATTCTACCTAAGTTTATTTTACTTACTCAATGCCACATCACTCAAACTACCAAAAATTCCTTGATAGAGCTAGAAAAAAATAGTTAAAATTCATCTGGAAGAACAAGAATCCAAGCATATCAAGGGAATACATTTTAAAATGTGTTAAAGATAGGGGACTGGCAGTTTTAGATTTTAAACTATATTACAAAGCAATAATCAAAATAACATGGTTCTGGTTAAGAAATAGAGTGGTAGATCAGTGAAATAGTAAATGACCATAGTAATCTAGTATTTGATAAGTCCTCACATCCAAGCTTTGGGGGAAAGAACTCAATATTTGGCAAAAATTGCTGGGAAAAGCTGGAAAGCAATTTGGCAGAAACTAAGCAGAGACCAACTCTGTACACATACACCAAGATAAAGTCAAAATGGTTACATGGTTTGAACATAAAGGGTGATCATAAGCAGATTAGGGGAATATGGGAAAATATATCTGTCAAATCTATGGTGAAGAGAATGATTTGTGACTAAACAAAAGATAGAAATGATTCTGGGAAGTAAAGTAGATAATTCTGATTACATAAAATTAAAAAGCTTTTGTACAAACAAAACTAAAACAACCAAAAGTAGAAGGAAAACATCAAATGGAGTAAGGATGCAAATTTACAGCAATTTTCTCTGATATTGGCTTCATTTTTCAAATACATAGGGAACTGAATCAAATTTACAAAAATAAGAACCATTCTCCAATTAATAGTTAAAGGTTATGAACAAGAGGTTATTAGAAGAAAGCTACTAATACATAAAATGTTCTAAATAATTACTGAATAGAGAAATATAAATTAAAATAACTCTGAGATACATCCTCATACTTATCAGATTGGCTAATGTGACAGAAATGGAAAATAACAAATGCTGGAGAGGATGTGGAAAACATGGGATACTAAAGCATTGTTAATAGAGTTGTGAGCTCTTCTACCCATTTTGGAGAACAATTCAGAGCTATGCCCAAAGGGCATCCCCCTTGACCCAGAAATACCACTACTAGATTTCTATTCCAAAGAGATCAAAGAAACATGAATACGATCTATTTGTTTAAAAATATGTATATGGATCTTATTGTGGCATCAAAGTATTGGAAACTGAAGTAATGCCTACTTATTAAAGAATGGCTGAACAAATTGAGGTGTATAGTTGTGATTGAACACTTATGCTATAAGAAATGATGAGTAGGATGCTTTCAGATAAATCTTGGAAGACATAAAAACTGATCAAAAAGAAGTGAGTAGAACCAGGAGAACATTGTACTTAGTAACAGTAATATTTTAAGGATGATCAACTATGAAAGACTTAGCTACTCTTATCAAGACAATGATCCAAGACAATCCCATAGGAACCAGAATGAAAAATGCTAGCCACCTCCAAAGAGAGAACTGATGAAATCTAAATGCAGGTTGAAACATGCTCTTTTATTTTGATTTCTTTATATTTATTGAGGATTTTTGTGTTTTCTTTTGCATCATGGCTAATATGGAAATATATTTTGTATGACTTCACATGCATAATAGTTACCAAATTGTTTATCTTCTCAAGGAGAGGAAAGGAGAGGAAACATTTGGAACTCAAAATTTCTTTTAAATGATCTATTACAATTTTTTACATGTACTTGGGAAATATTTAGCACTATAAATAAAAAAGAATTTTAAGAAAGAAAATTCTGCTTCCGCTTCATTAACCACACACTAAAGCTTTTGATTATGTGGATCACAACAAAATGTGGCAAGTCTTCAAAGAAACTGGAGTACCAGTTGTTTCTTGTTTCTTGAGGAACTTGTGGGCAAATCAAGAAGCGACAGCTAGAACCAAACATAGAACAACTGACTGATTTAAGATTAGAAAAGGAGTACCACAAGGCTGCATATTGTTAATTTAACTAATTGCAGAGTACATCTGATGTACTGAGATTATGGGCTTGGTGAATAAAAAGTCAGAATTAAGATATTTGGGAGAAATATCAATAATCTCAGATAAGTAGACAATACCACTCTGATGGCAAAAAGTGGAGAATTAAGAAGTCTATTGATGAGAGTGAAAGAGGATATTGTAAAAGCTTGAAGCTTAATATCAAAAAAAAAAAAAAAAACCTGAGATCTTGACAACTTGATCCCATCACTTCCTGACAAATAGAAGAAATGGAAACAGTATATTCTTGGGCTCAATGATCACTACAGATGGTGACTGCAGTCATCAAATTAAAAGATACTTGCTCCTTGGAAGGAAAGCTTAAGCAAATATGAATAGCATGCTAAAAAGCAGAGATATCATCTTAGTAATAAAGATCCATATATTCAAAGCTATGTTTTGTTTTGGTTTTTAATAGCAATGTATAGCTGTAAGAGTTGAAAAGCTGAGCACCATAGAACTGACAGTTTCAGATAGTGGTGCTGAAGAAGACTGTTAAGAGTCATTTGACAGCAAGGAGATGAAATCAGTCAATACTTAAAGATATTCAATCAGATTATTTACTGTAAAGTCAAATACAAAAGCTGAAATTTAAATGCGTTGGACACATTTTGAGAAGATGGAATTTATTGGAAAAGACACTAATCTTAGAAAAGATTGAAGGAGAAAGGAAAAAGGGACAGTAGAGGATGATACAGTATCATGGAAACAAGAAATAATGAAGTTGGACTTTCAAGAGAAAGTACAGGATAGAAGGGACTGACATGCTATGGTCCAAGAAGTCATGAAAAGTCAGATACAACTGAATGACTGGAGAACAACAACGGTGTTGCATTCTTTCTGATTTACTAATTAATACATGTTAATTTTCTAATTTCTAATTTATTAGATAGTTTTACATATATGTTGACTAATTTATGTTCTCTCTAAGAAAATACCTTAAATCAAGTTACTTTTAACCACATGTGAGCCTTAGACTCAATTTTTTTTAGTCCTTGATAAGTAGCTCTTGGTAAAGAAGAATCTTTAGGCTCACAAATGGGAGCAAAGCAAAGAAACATAGAAGTACCATATTTGGATCTGTTAGAGAACACTGAAAAAACTCCTTAGGTACATTAAAGTTCTTATTGGACCCCAGGCAAAACTTATTAAAAACAACAGAAGGTTTTTCATGCTTTCTATCCAAGTCAGCATCATGAGAGGGGGAGAAATTCATAATCATACTTGTGTAATGCTTTATGTGTCAAGATGATTTAACTTGAGGTTGTTGTGAAGTGAAAATGTGTTAGTTGATGCCATAGGCAATCTCCCTCTTTTTTTCTTTCTGCTGTTAGAACCCTCAGTTTAGTTTGGGGGAAAAAATCAGTAAAATGGTGCACTTCCAAAATCATGTATATTCTTTCATCTCTATGAGAGTCAAAAAACATTATCCTGAAATCCTAAAATTGGAAGAGATCTAAGAGTTCATGCAGTTGAATGCAGGGACTGTCTTTCATTCCTTTTTTAATCCCTCATATTTATCACAGTGCCTGGAATTTAGTAGGCACTTAATAAATGTTTATTGATTAGTTGATATAGTCCAGGTATCACATAAAATAAGACTTCCTTCTACAACAATTGACAGTATTCAATATGGTGCTATTTGAGCTATGATTTCATTTCTATGGGTACTGTTGGATGGTACTTTGTTTATATCCTCCACAGTGGCCTATCCAATGTATTGGAATTATCCTTTTAAGTTTCTTGACATTTTGTAGAGATAAATAAAGCATACTGCTGGAAGTCAGAATAGGTATCTATAGCACTCTATTTGTATGTTCTTTTTCCTTATTCTTTCTACATGAGAATATGTAAGTTCATCACAATAAGGACAAATAGTATCTTTCATCCACTTGTTTTTTTTCCTATGTCAATTAAGTGGAATTCTTTAGAGTGACCTTATAGATCTCATTTAGGAGACTGAAATATTCTGGGGTTTTATGTGATCAGCACAATGTGGTCCACAAACAAGAATATACAGAAAACCTCACTATCAGAAATCTCTTTTATATTAGGATTATTAATTGGATGTAGTCTTTGACCATGCCATTCATCTTTGCTGAGCATATATATCCCTACTTAAGCCTCATTTGATGTTTTATTGGTAAGAGAATTACCAAACAAAATTATATGTTGTTGTGTCTATCAAGGAAACTCACAAGGAATCTCAACATATTCATGGGAGACATCTTATTGGATGAGAGCCTTGAAGATTGTTCTTTGGCCTACCAAATCAAGTGCTTTTTCTATAGTTCACAAAGAACAGTCACAGTTGCATACTGTATACTTTTTTTTTTTTTTTTTTGCTGAGGCAATTGGGGTCAAGTGACTTGCCCAGGGTCACACAGCTAGATCACATTTGAACTCAGGTCCTCCTGACTTCACGGCTGGTGCTCTATCCACTGCGCCCCATAGCTGCCCCACATCTTGTATTCTTTACACATTTTTTATCAATTACGTTACAGTAAAGATGTCTGATGGAGATCGTTATTTGTAAAAGTCTGCTTATCCCCTTATATTCCCTTCTATTTCCATCAGAGATCCTTGTTGTCCCTCCTTCTGATTAGATGGCTCCTTGCAGAATCTCAATTTAAGGAGAGAGCCCATCAAATCATGGGTACCCTTTGATCCAGCAGTGTCTCTACTGGGCCTGTATCTCAAAGAAATCATAACAAAAGGAAAAGACTCACATGGGGAAAAATGTTTATGGCAGCCCTTTTTGTAGTGGCAAAGAACTGGAAATTGAGTGGATGCCCATGAATTAGAAAAAGGTTATGGTATATGGTGTTATGAAAAAATATTGTTCTATAAGAAATGAGCAGCAGGATGATTTTAAAGAGGCCTGGAGAGACATATGAACTGATGCTAAGTGAAGTGAGCAGAATCAGGAGATTATTGTATAGGCAACAATAAGATTATGTGATGATCAATTCTGATGGATGTGGCTCTCTTCAACAGTGAGATGATTCAGGCCAATTCCAACAGATTTGTGATGGAGAGAACCATCTGCACCCAGAGAGAGGATTGTGGGGACTGAGTGTGGATTACAAAATTAGCATTTTCACTCTTTTTGTTGTTGTTTGCTTGCATTTTGTTTTCTTTTTCATTTTTTTTCCTTTTTGATCTGATTTTTCTGATGTAGCATGATAAATGTGGAAATATGTATAGAAAAATTGTACATGTTAAACATATTGGATTACTTGCTATCTAGAAGAGGGGATGGGGGAAGGGAGGGAGAGAAGTTGCATATCGACTTTAAAGAACCAATCACTAATATCTATATTTTATTATATTTTTATTTGTTAAATACTTCTCAATTACATTTTAATCTTGTTCAGATGTACTCAGAAGTGTTGTCAATAGCTTCCCTGCTATGTGTTTGACACCTCTGTCCTGAGCCATACTTCTAATTGTCCACTATGTTTTTCTGTTTCAGATACCAAAGGTCTCTTTTTATACTGTGGAGGTGACCTTGGATTTTGTAATGTTATGTTTGCACAGTACATGCCCTGGCAGGACTTAACATGCAGAAAAAAATTTAAGTATAAAATACATGCCAAAATGTTTCCTCTCTAAGGACCAGCCTAGCTAAGTCTGACAAGGGTCATCATCATTACTGGCTACTAGGTAAAAGAATTCTCTCATTCAGTAATATTTACTATGTGAAAAACTATATATTAAAATAGAACTTTATTAGTCACTATTTAACTAATGAATTATTCAGCCATGTTTGTAGAGCATTTATATGAATAGGTCACACGCATTTATTAAATATTTGTTGCATTTTATACCAGAGAAAAATTTCATTATCTAGGAAAGTAGGTATAATATAACCTACCCCACAATTATCTCCTATATGTAGACCATCGTTAAGCTACTTCTCAAAATTTACTTTTCAGCAGCTAGGTGTCGCAGTGGATAGAGCACCAGCCCTGAAGTCAGGAGGACCTGAGTTCAAATCTGGTCTCAGACACGTAACAGCTGTGTGACCCTGGGCAAGTCACTTAACCCCAATTGCCTCAGCAAGATACTTCTAAAAATTTGCTTTGGGGCAGCTAGGTGGCGCAGTGGATAGAGCACCAGCCCTGAAGTCAGGAAGACCTGAGTTCAAATCTGGTCTCAGACACATAACATTCCCTAGCTGTGTGACCCTGGGCAAGTCACTTAACCTCAATTGCCTCAGCAAAAAGCAAAAAAAAAAAAAAAAAAAATTACTTTTCAAATGACATAACCTTACCTTCTCACGTTCTCTTTTTCCCACCACATGCAATTTTCTGGCAACTTTAAGGGGAAAAATAACCTTACAAAATAAGTCAATTTTGAACAGGTATGGAGAAAAAAAATACAAAGAATTTGGGGAGATAGCCTTCCTATTTTTTAAAATCCTGCCCCCTCTCAATTGCATCTTTTTGGGGGAGGAATAGATAAGTTCACTATATTTCAGATCAATAGATGCAGGAGAGGGGGAAAGTTACATGGTCAAAGAGAGTTTCAGAGAAATTGGGGTGAAAGATAAAGAGGTACAATCATAGTAGGGAATTTTAAAACTCACGACAGACTGGAAAGAACCAAATTTGTTTCGATTCAATGGGATTCTAATATAAATAAAATTGAATGTCTCCAACTTCAGACACTTTATGCACCTGCAATAATTGTTTCAGCAGATACAAAAGAGATCTCTGTTCATAAAGAATCTCCCTAGAAAGATGTAATATGTATATCAAATAGCTAGAGAAGGAAATAAGGCAATTCTAAATCATTAGGTGCCATGTTGCATAGCATTGACTATAAATCCAGAGAAGAAGATACTGTGGATTGGGCTTCTCATGAGAAAACTTCATGGAGAAGTAGGTCTTGAGTTAGGGAATTGAAAGAAGTAAGAATTTGAATAAGGCAGAAGGGAAGGACAGAAACAATAAGAGCAGACATTTTATATAGTACTTTGAGATTTTCAAAGAGCATTTAATGTATCATATCATTTGACTACACAACTAAAGAAAATTTAGCATAAGGGCTAGTGTTGGACTCCAAGTCACCAAGACTTCAGTTCAAATTCTTCCACTTATGACCTATGTTATCCTAGGCAAATCACTTCCTTGACCTCAGTTTCCTTATCTGTCAATTGAAGTTGGATTTGATGACCTCTAGATCTCTCAAAGTTCAAATTCATTACTTCTGCATTATTAGATGCAAGATTCAAAGCTAGATTTTTGAATTTCTAATCAACTATGCCATGCTGCCTCCAGATGGGAGCAAATGAATGAGAAAGAATGTGGAAGAAAAATTGTTCTGTGAGCAGGTAAGTGAAGAGGCTAGAGTAGGGTATCTTAGCCAATATAGGGACCTGATCTTTTTTTAATTGTGCTGTTTATTTATTTTTAATACACATTGCTTTATGAATCGTGTTAGGAGAGAAAAATCAGAGCAAATGGGAAAAACCATGGAAGAGATTAAAAAAAAGCAGAAAAAAGAAGTGAACATAGCATGTGTTGATTTACATTCCATGTCCATAGCTCTTTTTCTGGATGGAGATGGTATTTTCTGTCCAAAGTCTATTGGAATTGCTGTGGATCACTGAACCACTGAGAAGAACCAAGGCTTTCATAGTTGATCATCACCCTTCTTGCTGTTATGAACAAAGTATTCCTGGTTAAGTGTGTTTCACTCAGCATCTGTTCATATAAATCTTTCCAGGCCTTTCTATAATCAACTTGTTCATCATTTTTATAGAACAATAATATTCCATCTTCATATATTACAACTTGTTCAGCCATTCCCCAACTGATGGGCCTCTACTCATTTTCCAAATCTTTGCTATCACAAAAAGAGCTGCTACAAGCATTTTTGCACATGTGGGTCCTTTTCCCTCCTTTATGACTTCCTTGGGATACAGACCAAATCATGGTAGTGCTGGTCAAAAGGTATGCCTTTGGGCATAATTCCAGATTGCTCTCCAGAATGGTTAGATCATTTCACAACTCCACCAACAGTGCATTAGTGTTAGAGCTTGATTTTGAAAAGGTTATCAGACTGAGAAAATTGGGGCTTTATCTGATAGGTAGGCAATAGACAAATATGCTATGACATCACATAAGGGAATAGAATGATAGAATTTATACTTTGGGAAAATTACCTCTGGCACTGGTGTGCAGAACAGCTTAAAGGCAGGAAATAATCTTTGCCCAAGTTCATAACACCTGATTTCTGGGTCTGTGAATTTGCTCTCTTAAAGGTGAAGCTGAAGAAACAGGATGTCTAGGGCTGGTTGGTCATAACACCTTTTAGGTCCCTGCTTTGTGGGGCTATTTTCTACATTCAGGATTACCTGAAGGAGAAATTCCATTTCATTACATCAGAATCCTACCTAATCAAAGCAGATTTGGTTCTTTCCACTTTGTCTTGAGTTATGTTGTCCCCTGTTGTTCTGACAAGGAGTAAAATTCTTGACCTAAAATTAATGGGCTTCTGTGAGGAGCCAAAAGTTCTGATTGAGGACTAAAAAGTATAATTGAATACCCTGGACTCTGATAAAATGCACAAGAAGATGAAATTTAAGATTGGCTCAGAAAAAAATGGACATCCAGTCACTTTAATTATGGACAATTAGTTCTCTGAAGTTTGTCCTGACCAGCTACTTCTCCCACCCCCACCCCCCTCTATTTCTTAATATTCTCTTCTCAAATTATTTCTAAATTTCTAAAATTCACAGCTGAGTTCTTCAATGGAATGTAAGTTCCTTAAGGAAAGAGACTTAAATATGTTTAATCAATTGAATTGAATTCCATAGATTGAGACCTTATTTAGTACAATCACATAAAAATGAAAGGATTTCATCACAATTCATGATTAAAACTTAAAATAATAGTACAAAGTAGATACTAAGTAGAATGAACACTCAATTGGGGGGGGGGGTCAGAAAACTAGAGTTAAAGTGTCTGCTCTACTTCAAATTGTATCCTCAAGCAAATGGCTTAATTTCTCTAGGCCTGAGTTTTTTCAGCTGTAAATTGAAGAAAGGACACAATATCTCTAAATTTTCATCCAGCTCTGGAAATCTATAGTCTTACAAACTGGTATGTAAACAGTGAATGATGAAGTATCCATACCTATAAAATGAGTTATTTATTCATCATTTCACCCCATTTTTCAATCAACTAATGAAACTAAAGGGAAATTTTACCTTATGTTAATATATCAGGCAACTTGTCCATTAAGAAGAATGACTGATCATTAATCCTTATAAAAGATTTCTACTTTATGATGTAGCAGATAGAGCACTGGGACAGGAATCAGAGGTATCTAAGTTCAATTTTGGCTTCGGGCACTTACTGCTGTGCAACTCCTGACAAAACATTTCACCACTGTTTGCCTCAGTTTCCTCAACTGTAAAATGTGGATAATTATAGTATTTCTCAAATAGGGTTTATAGTGAGGATCAAATGTGATGATATTTAGAACATTCCTGGCATATAGTAAATTTTTAATAAATGCGTGTTCCTTCCCATAGACCAAATTTCATTTTTTAATGACAGGAAGATAAAAACTGAAAAACTGTATTGGCTTCCATTTTATTTTAAGATGGTAGAACTCCAAATAGCCCTTACTTTATACATGTGTTGTTACAGACTTTTTGGTGGTGCTTTGGATTGAGGCAAAAAATTAGTTTTCCTTTGAAGTTATTTTGGAATAAACAAACAAAAAGACAAATACAAAATCCCAAGCGGTCTATTTGAAACAGAGACTTTGTTTGCTTTGGTCAACATATATCTCTTAAGTAAATTCTCCCTGAACAAATGCTTGGATAAACAGCTTGTCTTTCTGTTTGTACTCATAAAATCAATGAGCCCAAATTATAAAGAACACCAAAGGAACATACTCCAGGGATTGTAATAATCTATTCAATTTAGCCAAAATACAGCTTATTAGATTTTTTTGTATCATAATTGTTTTCCAATGAATGATCATTGATGTATAGCAGGAAGAGACCTTCCAAGGCCCACCTTTCAGGAAATTCTACATTCTTCCCTAGAGGTTATAAAAAATGGCCATATTCTGCTCAAGAATTTGGTTGTTTTTGTCTATTTTGCTATCAAATTATGCCAACAACATGAGAATTTTGTCATTTTCTCAGAAACTAACTCTGGCTATAGTTCTATTTAGTCAGCACAGTTCTAATTTTTGCACATTCATATAAAAATATTTTTACATAGGGTGGTGGGAAGAAGACTTAATTCATAGTCATAAGGGCCTAGGCTTGAATCCTATTTCTACCACTTACTACTTTTATTACTTCTGTAATCTTGGATAAATAAGTTGACCTATATGGGCCTCAGTTTCCTCATTTATAAAATCAGGGCATTGAACTAGATGATTCCAATGTCCCTATCATCCTTAAATCCTGGGTTCAAAGGCATATTGAAAACTCATTATTATCTACTGTTGTTATCTTTAAAATGTCAATATGTTTCACATTAATAAGAAGGGTATAGGGTTGCAACATTGGTGGAAATTTGAGCTGCAAACCTCTTTACAAATACTTGTTTATAGGAATAAAGTCCTATTTCATTCTTTCATTCAATAAACATTTATTGAACAGCTACAATGTTCATTGTACTCAGTGCTGAGAATAAAGGGGAAAAAGGGATGAAAGGCAGTCCTTGCCTCTGAGGAGCATACAATTTAGTGGAGGAGATAGCAAGCAAACAAATTCATATAAAGAAAGCTATATGCAGGATAAGCAGAAAATAATTAAAAGAGGAAAAGAGGGGCAGCTAGATGGCACAGTGGATAGAGCATCAGCCCTGGATTCAGGAGAACCTGAGTTCATGTCTAGCCTCAGACACTTAGTACTTACTAGCTGTGTGATCCTGGGCAAGTCACTTAACCCCTGATTGACTCACCAAAAAACAACCTGAAATTAAAGAGAGGTTAGGAAGGTATCAGGTAAAAAGATGAGGTTTGACTTGGTACTAAAGGAAATTAGGGGACACTTGTTGTTATAATGGATAGAGTATTGGACTTATAGTCTGGAAAACTCTTCATGGGTTCAAATCTGACCTCAGATATATTATGTGAGCCTGGGCAAGTAATTTAATTCTATTTTGCTCAGTTCCTCATCTGTAAAAAAAAAGAAAAAAAAACTGGAGAAGGGAATAGCAAAACACTCCAGGATATTTGCCAAGAAAATCTTAAATAGAGTCATGAAGAGTTAGACATGACTGGAATGAATGAACAACAACAAAAGCAAACCAGGGAGGTTAGTAGTTGGAGTGGAAGAGGAAGAGAATTCCAGGTATGGGGGACAGCCAGAGAAAATGCTCAGACATGAGGGGGTGAGAGATGCAGTGTTGTGTTTGGAACAGCCAGGAGCTCAGTCATCATGGGATCCAAGAGTAGGTATCTGAAAGTAAGATGAAAGAAGATTGTAAAGGCAGGAGGGAGAAGGTTTGTGGTTTTTTTTTTGTCATTATAGCATATATCTAGTTAGTAGAATTCATTATAACATATATCTAGTTAGTATTTTTTTAAATCTAAGGAAAATATAACCTACAATTGGTTATTAATTATTTTTCATTCAATTGTATAATTTCCCTTGCTAATCATGGAGGAAAAATCAAAAACTTTTTGAGTGACCCAAAAAGCCCTGGAGATGTAAGGTGGGAGTCATTGGGAGAGGATGTTCCATCTATGGAGGAATAGAAAGATACCAGGACTGAGGTAAGGCAGAGGTGATATTCCTTGAATATAATATATTCAGTAACTAAGACCCTTTCCATTGCCATTCCTCCTCTTCATCCATTCCCAATTAAATTATGAAAGAAGTAAACTCTTCTTTAATCTAAGTGTGGTGGGTTCTTTCCTTAAAGAGGTGACAGAACTATGACTAGTGAAGAAGGTTTTGGAAGAGAAGACCCTTTGAAGACCTAGTACTCTTCAATTTAATTCAATAAGTACTTCTGGAGCATTTACTATATATTGGGCACTGTCCTGGGTGCTAGGAATATAAGTATAAAGAATGAAAGTTTCTGCATTCAAGAAGTTTATATTCTACAGAGGAAAACAATGTGAACACATATAAGTTTTATGCTATAATAACACTTATTTCTCAGGTCTATTGTGAAGATAACAAAACAGTAATTATAAAGTGCTTAACAAACCTTAAGGGGCTATGTTGTTCCTCCTTCATTTTGAAGACAGAGTGATGTCTTGACTTGTGTGTAAACTGGATATAAACTATCATCCCTACTCTCTTTTCCAGAGTCATCAAAGTCCATTGGCAAGACAAAAGTCAAGATGACTGCTGATGGCCTAAGATATAATGGATGATTTGGCATCTTCAGTGTCTGACCAAGTGCTCCACAGTACCTGCTATAGCCACCTTCATGACTTTTGGGAAAAAAATGTTGTCATCTACTCATTCTACCGAGGTAAGTCTTCACATGTTTGGAGCAGACAACTCCTAACTCATTGATAAGTTTGAAGTCTATGAGGTTACCTTTAACCTGGTTTAGCCCATCTGCTGAAATTGTTTTGGTCATCACAGCTTCTTGGAGCCATGAATGAGAGTAGTTCTTGTTTATCTTTTGTTCTCAAAGAGCTAAGAGTTGGGTTGTGAACAGACACTAAAAAGAAATTCCTAAATGAGGAAACTCACTCAACCAATGCAAGCTGATACATTCCTTGCAATTTATACTCTTAGAGGACTGTCTATAGTGCTAAGAGATTAAATGACTTGCATGGAGACACAATCAATTTGTCTTATTTTCTCCAAGGACAGCTATCTATCTACTAAACCAAGCTTTTTCTTATCATGATAAAGCTTACGATATTAACTACTGCCTTATACCCATCATTAATAGAGCATAAGATTTTTTCCCAATGGTGATTATGAATTTGGATTGAATTATCCATACTCTGTATTACTAACATTGTGTATTTATGCAATACATCAGGCTGGAATTAGAGGTTTATAGCCATGGAATGAAACCTATTAAATGGCACATAGAATCAAACATATGACCTTGTCCTTATTAGCACAAGGCTATAACTAGCTAAATTAAGTATTTTTTGCTAAAGACAACATTCACATTGATACAGTTAATATTTAGGTCTAGTCTTCTAAATGCTCCTGTACTTCCTAACCACCTTTCTTCCCCTACCTGTAAAGATCAGGAAAAGCTAAAAAGCAAAACAAAACAAAACAAACTGCCATTCTGATATAGAATTAAAACATCTTCTCCCATCCCCGAAAACTGGCATAACTTAATGGGGAAAGGTAGGTTCATGGTATCAGAACCTATAACATAGAAATCTTCCTCTCTACCTACAAACCCATTTTGACATGAATTCCTGCATGCCCACTACAACTGTCAACCTCAGTCTTAATATACAATTCTTCTGTAGTCCCAATATATCAGTAATTCATACTATATAGTCTCTCTGTGAAATATGAATTTATTCCTACTGAATAATTTTTCTCATTCTGTATCCCATCATAAAAAATTACTGGATCATAGATAGGGTTTTTTTTTTTTTGCTTGACACACCAACAGACCCAGGATCTGGCTATTATCACCATATCTTTTGTGATCATGAAGACTATAAGGCAACTCTTAAGTCTAATCAATTAACAAATATTAAACATTTACTATGTGCCAAGAATTGTTCTAAAGCAATAGGAATTTAGATACAAAAATGAAAGTCTCTGCTTTCAAGAAGCCTACATTCTTTTAAGAAAAACTATACACACACAGAGAGAGATGCACATACATATATGTGTGTGTATGCATGTGTGTGTGTGTATACAAATGCTATACAAAGTAAAAGGTAAGAAGGGGATGGGGAGTTAGTAGCAACTGAGAGGATTACTAAAGACCTTACACAGGAGGTAATATTTGGATTTAGCTTTGAAGAAATTTTAAGAAGTAGAGATGAGAAGGGAATACATTGCAGATGTTGTAGAAGACTCATAGAAAAAACAAAGACAGGTGATAGAAAGTCATGTGTGAGGGTCAGATCTGTTTGGATGGACTATAAAGTATATAAAGGGAATAATGTATAAGCAGCCTAAAAAGTGGATGAGAACCAGGTTGGTCTCTTAAATGTCAAACAAAAGAGTTTGTATTTGATTCTAGAGGCTGCACTCAGGAACCTCTAAAGCTTATTGAATAGTTAAGTAACATGGTCAGTAACATGGCTTGTGTTTTAGTAATGTCATTTTGTCAACTGTGTGATTAGATTGACAAGAAGGAGAAGCTTAAAGCGTGGAAACTAATTAGAAGATTATTTCAATAGTCTAACCAAGAAGGATAGAGGCCCTAAACTGTGCAGGTGTCTGAATGGAGAAAACGATGAATACAAGAAATTCTTTGTAGGTAGAGGTAATGAAGCTTGGCAGATGAGAGAGTGTGTGGGATGAGAGAAACTATAGAGTCAAGGATGATTCTGATTATAATTGGCAGTAATGAGTGGTTTTTGGCATGTCCTCATGTCTCCTGAGCAGGAATGCCCTTTGTTGGCACTATAAACAGCTGTGTCAACAAATCTTTTAAAGACTATGGCATATTGTCATGAAATCTACCCATAACCTAAAAGAAATCATTGAGGAATTAAAGGCAAGAGCATACTGTATAGCATGAAAATCAAATAGCTGGCAAAACAAAATACCTTATTTGTTTCTGGGCAATCTTTTTTTTAATAGCATTTTTCCCAATTATATGTCAAGACAATTTTTAGTATTCATTTTTACAAGATCTTATGAATCTCATTTTTAATTTTTAGAGTTTCCAATCTGGTGCTCAATTGGGTTTACTTATTTTTTCCTAATTTTTGGAATTTGTTTATTTTTAATACACATTGTTTTATAAATTATATTGGGAGAGAAAAATGGGAAAAACCATGGGAGAGAGAAAAAACAGAAAAAAAAATAAGTGAACATAGCATATGTTGATTTACATTCAGTCTCCTTAGTTGTTCCTCTGGTTGCAGATGGCATTTTCTGTCCAAAGTCTATTAGGATTCCTTTAAATCACTGAACTACTGAGAAGAATGAAGGCTTTCATAGTTGATCATCACACATTCTTGTTGTTATTGTGTGCAATGTATTCCTGATTCTGCTTGTTTTGCTCAGCATCAGTTCCTATAAATCTTCCCAAGCCTTTCCATAATCAGCTTGTTCATCATTTTTTTATAGAATAACAATATTCCATTATCTTCATGTACCACAACTTGTTCAGCCATTCCCCAATTGATAGACATCCACTTCTTTTCCAATTCTTAGCTATTTTTTCCTAGTTTTTTGTTTGTTTGGTTTTTTAACTGCATGCCCAATTCATAAATCTGTCTTTTTCTATTTTGTTGATGTAAGAATTTAAAGAAATAAACTTTCCCTTATGTACTGCTTTGGCTGTATCTCATAAGTTGTCGTTCTCTTTAATGAAACTATTGGTTGTTTCTATGATTTGTTCTTTGACCCACTTATTCTGTAGGATTAAATTGTTTTGTTTCCAATTAGTTTTTAAACTATTTTTCCATTGGCCTTTGTTGAATGTAATTTTATTGCATTATGAGCTGAAAAGAATACATTTAATATTTCTGCTTTCCTGCATTTGATTTTGAAGTTTTTATGTCCCAATACATAATCACTTTTTTGTGTAGGTACCATATGCTGCTGAAGAAAAGGATATTTCTTTCTGTTTCCATTCAGTTTTCCTCAAAGGTGTGTCATATATAACTTTTAAAATATTTTATTTACCTGTTTAGTTTCTTTATTTTTTTGTTGGATTCTGAGAGGGGACAGCTGAGGTCCCCCACCAATATGGTTTTGCTGTCTATTTCTTCCTATAATTCACTTAATTTTTCCTTTAAAAATTTGGATCCTATACCACTTGTTCATATATGTTTAGTATTAATATTGCTTCATTGTCTATTGATAAGATGTAGTTTCCTTCCTTATCTCTTTTAATTAGATCTATTTTTGTTTTTATTTTGTCTGAGATGAGGATTGCTACCCTCTTTTTTTCAACTGAAACAGATTTTTTTTTTTAATTCTGAATTTTATCATTTATTTGACATTGTTTTAAGGTACATGTTGATTTCCAATCTCAGATTGTCTAAGAAATGCAAGCATGCCCTTGCATCCAGAAAAGAATTGAATATATATATATAATTATTTCACATACAATTACATATTTGTGTCTAATGGTAGCTATCTCTAGAGTGGAGGAGAGGGAAAAAAGAAATTTACATGATAAATGTATTATATTCTATATAAGGAATATCAAGCTATACATAATAAGTTTGTAATTTCACATGTGATCATCTTTTATTGTTTTGCTATGTTATGAAAATGCTTTTTGTTTCATAAAAGTTTTAAAAATGAATATTTTTTTTTAAAATGCATGCCTTTGACCAAAGGAAGATAGAAAAAGAGGCATCTTGTCTATAGCTATGCACAGATAAATTAACTGAAACAGATTTTGCTCCACTCCTCTTTACCTTTACTCTTTGTGTGTCTCCATGCTTCAAGTGAGTGTGTTCTAAATAAAAGGATAATGTTTTTATTCACTCTGCTATCTACTTTTTTATGGGAGAATTAAGAGTTTATTCCATTCACATTCACAGTGATGATTACTAACTGTATATTTCTGTCCATTCTATTTTTCCATTTATCCTCCTTCCATTTTTTTCCTCCTCAATAGTATTTTGTTTACCTGTTTGTCTGAGGCTACACTGAAGCATGTGGCGGTCTGGCTGTTGGAGGTTGCCTATTTGCCTGGGACTATACTGAAACACACTGAGACATGTGGCAATTCTCAGATCTGGAATCTGTCCATTCCCCTGGCTATGTGGAGATACATGGCTTGTCCTAGTTTTGGTGTTTTCCTGCTCTACCACACTGGGGCTCAGGATCTGTTGCTGATTCAATGAGATGAGGCTTGCTACTGGCTTGCTGGGATTCATCCTGTCTTTCCTGCTGATCTTACAAGTTTCTTGGTCAAAAATTGTTTTACTCCATCTTGTTGCTAGTTCAATTCTTCCAAGATTTGTTCTGGGACACTATTTTATAGTTGGTTGGAAGTGAATGTGGAAGAATTATGACAATTTACTACTTACACTGTCACCTTGGCTCCTGAAAGTCTGAGCAATTTTTTTTTAATAATAGCTTTTTATTTTTCAAAATACGTGCAAAGATAGTTTTATGCATTCACTCTTTTTTTATTAAAGCTTTTTATTTGTATAACATATGTATGGGTAGTTCCCCAACATTGATCTTTACAAAGCTTTCCATTACAAATTTTACCCCCAGTCCCCTCCCCTCCCCTGGATGGCAGAAAGTCCACTACATGTTAATAATGTTGAAATACTTGACAAGTTGTGCAAGAAAAATCCTATCTACAAGAAAAAAAAGAAAATCAGAGAAAGGAAACACAATGCAAGCAAACCTCAATAGAGAGCATGAAAATGTTATGTTGTGGTCCTTATTTCATATCCCTCTCTCTGGGTGTATATGGTTTTCTTCAGTGAACAAATGGAACTGGTTTGAGACAATTCTTTGTTGCAGAGAGCTATGTCCATCAGAATTGATCATCATGTAATATTGTTGTTGCTGTGTATAATGATCTCCTGGTTCTGCTCACTTCACTGAGCATCAGTTCATGCAAGTCTCTCCAGGCCTTTCTGAAATCGTCCTGCTGGTCGTTTCTTACAGAGCAATAATATTCCATAACATTCATATACCATAATTTATTCAGCCACTCTCCAATTGATGGGCATCCCTTCAGTTTCCAGTTTCTAGCCACTACAAAAAGGGCTGCCACAAACATTCTTGCACATGTGGGTCCCTTTCCCTCCTCTAAGATCTCTTTGGGATATAGGCCCAGTAGAAACCCTGCTGGGTCAAAGGGTATGCAGAGTTTGATAACTTTTTGAGCATAGCTCCAAATTACTCTCCAGAATGGTTGGATCCATTCACAGTTCCACCAACAATGTGTTAGTGTCCCAGCTTTCCCACATCCCCTCCAACATTCATCGTTATCTTTTCCTGTCATTTTAGCCAATCTGACAGGTGTGTAGTGGTATCTCAGAGTTGTCTTAATTTGCATTTCTCTGATCAATAGTGATTTGGAGCAACTTTTCATATGACTACAGATGGTTTTAATTTCATCATCTGAAAATTGTCTTCATATCCCTTGACCACTTATCTATTGAAGAGTGCCTTGAATTCTTATATATATGAGACAATTCTCTATATATTTTAGAAATGAAGCCTTTATCAGAACCATTAAATGTAAAGATGATTTCCCAATTTGATGCTTCCCTCCTAATCTTGTCTGCATTAGTTTTATTTGTACAGAAACTTTTTAACTTAATATAATCAAAATTATCTATCTGGTGTTCAATTAGGAGTTTCAGATCTTCTTTGGACATAAATTTATTCCATCTCCACAGGTCTGAGAGGTAAACTATACTACGTTCCTCTAATTTGCTTACAATATCACTCTTTATATCTAGATCTTTATATCTTATCTTGGTATGTGGTGTTAGGTTATACATTCACTCTTGCAAAACCTTGTGTTTCTCCCTCCTCCCCTAGACAGCAAGTAATCCAATATATGTTAAACATATGCAATTCTTCCATACATATTTCCATGTTTATCATGCTGCATAAGAAAAATCAGATCATAAAGGAAAAAAATGAGAAAAGAGCAAGCTAACAACAAAAAGGTGAAAATACTATTATGTTGTGATCCACATTCAATCCCTCTCTAGATGGAGATGACTTGCTTCATCACAAAACCATTGGAATTGGCATGAATCACTTCACTGCTGAAAAGAGACGCATCCATCAGAGGTGATCATTACATAATCTTGTTGCTGTGTATAATGATCTCCTGGGTCTGCTCATTTCACTCAGCATCAGTTCATGTAAGTCTCCCCAGGCCTTTCTGAAATCATCCTGCTGATCTTTTCTTAGAGAACAATAATATTCCATTGTATTTATGTACCATAATTTATTCAGCTATCCTCCAACTGATGGGCATCCACTCAGTTTCCAGTTTCTTGCCACTACAAAAAGGGCTGCCACAAACATTTTTGCATAAGTGGGTCCTTTTCCCTGTTTTATGATCTATTTGGGATACAGACCCAGTAGAGACACTGCTGGATCAAAAGGTACCCATAGTTTGAGCAATCTTTTTTGAAGAGACTATCTACTTGTTTGAACTCTCTCTTCCCTCCCCTTCACTTTCCTTTTATGAACTATTTTCCCCAAAAGAATGTATTGAGGGCAAAAATTATCTTTTGATTTCTATTTCCAGGGCTTTACACAGAATTTAATAGGTGCTTGTAGAATGACTGACTGCTCCAGGCTGAAAGTGGTTTTCTTCTCTGCCCCACAGAATGGGAACAATAAAAGGTGATGCTTTCTAGGAAGAAACAGAAATACCATTAGAAAATTTTGGCAGGGAAATACATTTTATAAAATAGATTAAAATGGCAGCTCACTGGCAACAGAATTCATTGCACAAACTATTTCCCAGGTTATGTTAGTTTAGAGTTCAAAGTTTAGGTCTCCATAACCAAAGTCAGAACTTAAGTCCATGTCCCTGATTCCAAATCATGCATGCTTTCCACTGAATTACACTGCCTCACTGTGTCAAATGAACTCAGAGGAAGGAGAGATCAATTTGAGCTGGGGTGGTTCACGGACCAGATGGAACTTGACTTTGGTCTCAGAGGATGGGCAAAATTTGGATAAGCCAAGAGGAGAGAGGATTCTGGTCTCAATGTGTTTGTTTGGTTTGAGGGGAATGGGGAAGAGGTGCAGTGAGAGAGGTACTGAAAGGAAAAACAGCAAGGACATGCTGGTGGGAATGAATGAGTTGTATGTTTAGAGATAATGAATTAGTCTAGTTGATGCAGAGAATTTGTGTTGAGGAAATTTAGAGATGAATTTGTACCCAGCAGTGCACTACTCATAATAAAAGCTTAATAAATGTATGTTAAATTGAATGGAATAGCTTTAGAAAAGTAAGGCAGGGTCAGATACTTCAAAGTCTCAGATGCCAAGCCCAGGTCTATAAAAGATAATATTAATGAGCTCTAGGGCAATTAGGTGAAGAAAAACAACACTGAAGACTGGGACTGTGATCCATGCAATGACCAAACGTAACCTGAGAGGACTTAAAGATAAAGGAAACCTCCACTTCTTGCCTAGAGATGGCAGACAGTAGGTGGGAAATGAGGCATGCATTTTCAGATATACCCAAATTGTTGTTTTTGTCTTTTTGCTTGACAATATTTGTTATAAAGGAAATTCTACTGTAGAAAGATGAATCACCAGGGGAAGTAACAAAGATAAAAACAATGAGGATCTACAAAATTTAAAATGCAAAAAAAGAAAATTTAAGTTCTTAAAAGTTTTTGAATTGACAATAGGATGAAGGAATGCACAGGGTATTAAGGCAAAATTACTACCTCTAGTGACAGGGCTGCCAAGTCCTTTTTCAGGGCTGCTTTCTATTTTTGGTATCCACCTGCCACACAAATATTACCTGAGGCTCCAGGAAGCTACAGCATTTGCAGCAGTCCTCCTTGGTAAAAATCCTTCAGCAGATGAGCTATATCAGATTTAAGGTAACCAATGAGCCTCAAACCCATCAGTGAGTTAGGGGAGATGTCTACCCCAAACGTGAAGAATTCCCTGGTAAGTGGGCAATTATTTGTTTCAATGGACCGTGAAGGCAGTAGAAACAGATGCTATGGAATTCTTATGCCTTGGTCAGACATCAAAGATGCCAGTGTCAATGACTGTATCCCGAGCTATATCTAGTCATCTATCTTGTCTTTTATCTTGCCATTGGACTCTGATGACTCTGGAAGAGACAGCGAGGCTGACAGCTTCAAGCAATTTTGCCTCACTTAAACCCAATTTGTGAATGAGTCAGAAGACATCATCCATACCATTTTACCATTTTTACCTACCTGGAAGTATTGTAGCAATGGGCAAGTGACAAAGCAGCAGGTACGGATATAGTAAAAGCTGCCCAGGTCATAGGTTGTCGTCTTCTCGATGAATTGAAGCAGCAATGGGATTTGGGAGCCCCCTTCCCCCTAGTCTGAGCAACTTCTTTTAAGGACCTCATGGCTTATCTTCTGCTATGAAAAGGGGGCTAGAAAAAGTGCTTTAAAATTGTCTATTTCACCTAGCCTTACCCTGATCTGTCAAAAAAAAAGTACAAAAACTTTTGTCAAAGTTATTCCATTCACCATTAGTTTATGGAATGTGCACACAATGATGGAAATCCTATAGACCTGGAAGAAAAACAACTTTTGTTGCTTGAGAACTCAAAGTATGCATTCAAATAATACCCCTGAGTGAAACAAGGCTGCAAATGAAGGTTGGATTCTGCTGAGGTGGTGGATGTGATGAGGAGTGCTACAAAGCTGGCTTACATTTAGATAATCAAATAGAATTGAAGAAATAAGCTTGGATGCCTCCCCAAATAGGTGAACAACAGGCTCATGGCAATGCAATTGCCACTTATATGAAAGAACCACACTACTATCATCATTGTATATGCTACTATCATGATAAATCTTGATGAAGTTAAAATAAAACTTTATAAAGACCTGGAGGTCTTCATCATCAATGTGCCAAAAGAGGACAAGCTTGTTATTCTGTATGACTTTGATGCCAGAGTGAGCACAGACTATCAGACATGGCAGAGAGTCCTTGAGAGGAATGGTATTAGAAAGAGTAACAGCAATGAACATTTACTACTGACATCTCATGTGTCTCATGATTTTCTCATCACCAATGCTATGTCCATTTAGCTAAGTGCAATAAAACTTTATGGATGCATCCTTGAATCAAATAATGGCATTTAATAGACTATGTAATTGGAAGTAAAAGAAGGATTTGAGAGTGATGAAGGTAATATTGTTCAAAGTGCTAGACTGATCAGACTTATCCTTTCCAAGCTAAATATTTGCATTAAACAAATATGGTGGCCCCAAGGCAATACAAACTCCCAGAGAACTTAATGTTAACCTGTTAGAGTGCTTTTCCAAGTGGGAACAATTTGTTGCTAATTTGGAGGGAAACCTGAGACATCATAGTTTACAACAATAGAGAAGAAAAGGAGCAGGAAACTTTTAGAGATTTGGTGTACATCACTGCATTTACTTATCTGGGCCAGTACACTCACAAATATCAAAATTGGTCTGACAAAAATGATGGGGAAATTCAGAAACTGCTAAGCAAAAAACAAGAATTCTACAGATCTTACCAGCAGCATAGTTTATCCATCTCTAAAAAAATAATAGTTAACACCCATGAAAATAAAGTATGAGCAAAACTTAGAAGCAGAATTTTTGGCTTAGTAAGAAAGCATATCAAATTTTATTTTATTTTGGAATATCCTGAAGGCTATTTATGGGTCAAAGACCTAATTCATCTCAACTAGTCACTGCTTATGAAGTCACATTAATTAGTGAAAAGGCCACGATCCTAGAGAGATGGGTTGAACGCTTTCATAGTGTTCTCCAGAGATCATTATCCAATCAATGCTGAAGACACTGATCATATACCACAGATTGAAGTCAGTTCTTCCCTAGCCAAATCTCCAACTGAAGAAAGTTCTGAATACAATTAGGCTTCTCTCATGTGGCAAAGCACCTGGTGCTGAATCTATTCCAGGCAAGCACCTGGTACTGATTCTATTCCAGCTAACATTTACAAGGCAGAGGGTTGATTGCTCATATAAAAGTTAAATGAAATCTTCCAGGTTATATGCAAAAGGAATTTATCCCTTAGGAGTTCAAGGATCCATTTTTCTAAAAGAAATAGATAGATTGTCTTGGGACAATCCCAAAGGAAAGGGGTTGTCTCTCTTTGGCACTGGTAGCAAGACAAGAGTTCTCCTTAATAGGCTTAAAAGGTTGATCCTTTACTTCAAAGATGTTTCATTTATCTCAGAGCCAGTGTAGTTTTAGAAAGGGTTGAGGAACAATTGATATAGTATTTGCTGCCCAACAATTCTAGGACAAATGCCAAGAGCATAATAGAGTACACAATGTTTGTTGATCTGACCAAAAGCAGTGATACTGCCAGTATGTGAGCTTATGGATGATCACGGCAAAATTTGGTTGCTCACAGAAGTTAGCATTGTACACATTTCTATGATGGCATGATTGCATAGGTTCTGGATAATGGACAATGTTTTCATACTTTCCAAGTCACCAATGGAAGGAAGGAGAGCTTGCTCCCATGCTTTTTAGCATGATAATTTCAGCAATGTTATTAGATACCTTCAATGAAGCTGAAAATGGCATCAGCTACCACATTGATGGTAAATTGTTTAACTTTAAAAGGCTACAGTAAGCCAAGACGAAGTGGAAGAAGGGTTGATGATTGGCTTTTTGTTTGCAGATAACTATGTTCTTTGCAGCTTCTGAGAACTGAGACACAATGGATAGATTCTCTGCTCTTGTGCTAATTTTGACCTGACAACATTAAGAAAACAGAGGTTCTCCACCAGCTAGCACTGTACCATCTATATGTGGAATCATTGGTTACTACAAATGGAGAAGTTTTGAATGTTGGGGATAAGTAAACTTACCTTGGCAACATACTTTCCAGAGATGTACATATAGATGATGAAGTTGATGCACAATTGTCAGAGAGCTAATTCAGTGTTTGGGAGGCTTCACAGAAAAATGTGGAAAAAAAGAAATTTTAAACTTCCTGGTCTACTAAAGGTCTGCAGAACTGTTGTTCATTACTTATGCTTGTGAAACCTAACAGTATGATAGCACTGTAACAGAAAATTGAAATACTTCAATTTGAATTGTCTTAGGAAAATTCCAAAGGTCACTTGTGAGATAAGGTCCAGTACCCCGAGGTCTTTTCTTCAATTGAATGTCAAAGCATTCAAATTCCATTGTAGAGAGTACAATTCTAATGAGCTAGTCACATAGTTCAAATACCAAATGTATGATTGCTTAAAGGCTATTTCAAAGGCAGATGCTTACATGGAGGTCAGAAAAAGCAATGTAAGGATATTCTCATGGTCTCTTTGAAGAACTATGGAATTGATTGTGAAACTTGGGAGATACTGGCACAGGATCGCCCATCGTGGTATGCCTGCATCAAAGATGGTGCTGTACTTTATGAGCAATGCAGAATTGCAATAGTTCCATTAAGATGGGCAAATTGAGAGACATATCCATTCCAAATGTTCATGTGAACTATTTGTGCCTGACCTGTGGTATAATTCTAGTTGGTCTGATCAGCCACAGTTGGACATACTGTACCTTGACCCCAACATAGAGATGTCTTTTTGGTCCTCTTCAAGTATAAATCCAGTGATAGGGTGAAAATGGTACTTCTGGAAATTTTGCTTTCTATATATTTGCCTGCATGTTGTCTCCTCAATTATACTGCACTTACCTGAGCACAAGAACTGCCTTTAGCTTCTCTTTGTATCCTAAGCTCTTAGCACATGCCTATTTAACAAATAGTAGGTAATTAACAAATATTGACTGATTGATTTAAAATGTGTAGGATGAATTAGAAAGGGATTAGATTAGAGGCAAGATTATTCATTATGAGGTAATTTCAGTAAACTGAGTATAAGCATGTGGGATGTGAGTGATAAGCACTTGTCCAAACTCTCAACAAGGGGAATAAAAAGAAAGGACAGTTTTGAGACCAACATAAAGGAAGATAATTTCTAGTATCAGGGAAACTTGTTGGGGGACAACATGAATTTCTGGAGCCATACTGACAATAATATCACAATTGTAGATGCACTCCAACTTCACTTTGCCAATAGGAACCTGAGATTCATGAAAATTATGCCTAAAATCATAAAGGCAGCAGGTAGTGGAGGCAGTATTTGAACCTGGGTTCTCTTTCTTCATCATGCTTGCTATAATGGCTCCTAGTGACAAATTTCATCAAAACTAGGATTGCAAGGTAGAAATTCTGGCAAGTGCTACCAAACAGAAAAGGGCTGGTGACAAGGAGAATTTGAGAAGCAGATGAAGTTGCTAAGTTCAGAGAGGACCATCACTGAAAGGCTGGCCAAGAGGACACACATTTTTTGATCATGGAAATTTAGGATACCATCTGTTAAGGATGTGGAAAGGTTATGATTTGTATAAGAGTAAGCACATTCATTAAGACAAAGATTATTATATCTAAAGATCTCCTGAAATAGTTGAGGCATGGTGAGAGTATGTTTTCTGTAGCATTTGATAGCTAGGGGTACATCCCAATTCAATAAGTATTTATGATGTGTCCATCATTGCATTGGTTGTTGTGGACATTAAAAACCAATATGATATTGTACTCTATGGTCAATTCAAGTCAGCATGATGGAAAGAGTCCATGATTTATAATAAAAGGACATGAATTCAAAATCTTGTACTGATGCTACCTCTTATGCTTTAGGTAATTCAACAAATATTTAAGTACTTGCAGTGGTCCAGGCACTGTGGTATGTGATAGAACATTTCCTTTCTTCTAGGAGTTCAATCTGTACTTGGGGAGAGGAGGGAATGCAAATATATAATAAGTAAATTCAAGAGGAAGAAAGTGCAAATAGAGAGATCAGGAAAGACTTCACAGAGGAAGCAGCCCCTAAGCAGTGCTTTAAAAGAATCTAGGGAACTGAGCTGGTCTTCCATCTATTCCTATATTCTTCCTACATACAACAAGGTATTATTAGGTATCTATTATTTGTAGGAATACAAAAACAAAAGTGAAATAGTCCCTGCCTTCAAGGAGCTTTCCATTTCCATCATCACCACTGTAATTCAAATCTTCACGCCAGGAATTCAACCACACTGGGGTACTTTTGTCTCTACTGCTCCAATAGCTTATTAGTTAACCTCCCCATTTTCATATCTTTTCCTATTCATTCCATTCTACCCACTACTGCCAAAACAATCTCCTTATATCACAACCCTGATCTGCCTTTCCCCTGGAATATTCTGTACCCAAAAGGCTACCAAACTCTGCATCCCTTTGATCCATCAGGATCTCTACTGGGTCTGTATCAAAGAGATCATAAAGAAGGGAAAGGGACCCACATGTGCAAAAATGTTTGTGGCAGCCCTTTTTGTAGTGGCAAGAAACTGGAAACTGAATGGATGCCCATCAATTGGAGAGTGGCTGAATAAATTATGGTATATAAATGTTATGGAATATTATTGCTCTGTAAGAAACGACCAGCAGGACGATTTCAGAGAGGCCTGGAAAGACTTGCATGAACTGATGCTGAGTGAAATCAGCAGAATCAGGAGGTCACTGTACATGGCAACAAGAAAATTATGTGATGGATGTGGCTCTTTTCAACAATGAGGTGAATTAGGGTGATTCCAATGAATTAGTGATGGAGAGAGCCATCTGCACCCACAGGCTGAATATGGATCATAACATAGTATTTTCACCAAAACTGGGATGTTGCCTCATTAATTATAGAATAAAGTACAAACTCATCATACACGGAGATACAAGGCTTCCCATGAGCTAATGCCAAGTTACTTTTCTTTTTCTAGTCTTACTTCCCTTTGTGCAATAAATATCAGCTAACCTTTATACAGGACTCACTAGGTCTGAATTCAGAGAACCAGAGATCATATCCTGGCTCTGCCACTTTAGCACCTTTTACCTCCTAGGGTCTCAGCTTCCTCATCTATAAAATAAAGTGGTTGGACTAGATGAGCTTCTTTCTAAATCCACAGTTTTCTGACCCTCTGATCCAACAAAACTGCATTATTTACTGTTCTCCAAATAAACTCTGCTATTAGTACACTTAATAATAACAGTAACAATATAATAACAAATAATAATTAAAATAGCACCTATAATAGAACCTACTATGTGCCAGGTACTGTGCTAAGCACAGCAATTATTATCTCATTTGATCCTCACAACAATTCTAAGAGGTTAAAGCACTATTTTTATTCACATTTTGCAAATAATGAAACTGGGACAAAGCTAAAAAGCATCTGAAGCTGGGTTTAAATTCAAATCTTCTGCCTCTAGACATTCTGCTCTATTCATTATAGCATCTGGCTGCCTCCAGTCATCCTACATTATGTATATACTTTTTTCTCTCTCTCAGACTTTCTAGTTAGTCAAGTCTTTGGGAACTGTTTGCCTCAGTTTCTTCTATTAGCCCTGTAAAATAGGGCTAATAATAACATCTACCTGATAGTGCTGCAGTAAGATTCAAATGAAATATTTGTAAAGCCCCTAGTATAGTGCCTGGTACATGGTGGGTAGTTAATAAATGCAGAGTAAGTTCTTTGAGGAAAAGGACTATTTCACTTCTGTTTTTATATCCCTGGGATTTTTCAGTGGATACGTAGAAAGCATAATAAGCATCTGATATGAGCAGCTAAGTGGTGGATAGAGTTCAAGGGCTAGAGTCAGGAGGATTCATGTTCCTGAGTTTATTTCTGGCCTCAGACATTTACTGGCTATGTGATCCTAGGCTAGTTACTTAATGATGTTTGCTTCAGTTTCTTCATTCGTAAAATGAGCTGGAGAAGGAAATCACTCTAGTATCTCTGTCTAGAAAACTCCAAAATTGGGTCAAGAAGAATTGTAAACAATTAAACAACCTCTTATGTTTCACTGATTGCTATCTGACTACACTATTTTTGTCAAGGAACAAGCTTTATTTGATTTTGAAATTTTGTTCTTTTCAGTTCCAAATTTTCTTTCTCTCTCTATCCCATCCCCACAAATGGAGACAGGCAAAAATATATATATTCTTTTGTTAGCCATATTGAGGGAGGCAAAGAAAGAAATAAAAATAAAGTGAAAAAAAAAAGTCCATCAGTTCTAACCCTGGAGGTGAATGCCATTTTTTAATCTTCAATCCTTTGGAATTATTATGATTCTTTATATTGATCAGAATAGCTAAGTCTCAGTTGATTATCTTTACATTATTGTCACTGTATACAATATTCTTCCACTTGTGCTCACCTCACTGTGCATTAGCTCATATGTCTTCCCAGGTTTTTTAAAACTATCTACTTTGTCATTTTTTAAAACATGGCAGTATTCCATCACAATCACAACTTGCTCAGCCATTTTACAATTAATAGGTATGCTTTGCTACCACAAAAAGAACTGCTATAAAATATTTTTGTACATGTGGGTCCTTTTCCTTTTTATTTGATCTCTTTGAGATACAGAACTCATAGTGATATTGCTGGGTTAAATGGCATGAACAACTGTTTTTTTCTTTTCTTCTAATTTTCTTTATTTATTCACTCATTCATTCCTTTGTTTATTTTTAGTCCTTTAGGCAAAGGAACACTCTTTACTTGAAATCTTGCCCATCCTTCAAGGTTAGACTGAATACCAACATTTTCCATGAAACTTGCCCCGATTTCCAATACCTGAAAGAAACTTTTCTCTCTCTCTCTCTCTCTTTTTTTTTTTTTTTTTTTGCTGAGGCAATTGGGGTTAAGTGACTTGCCCAGGGTCACACAGCTAGGGAATGTTAAGTGTCTGAGACCACATTTAAACTCAGGTCCTCCTGATTTCAGGGCTGGTGCTCTATCCATTACGCCACCTAGCTGCCCTGTGTTTCTCTCTATTTTTGTTCTCTCTTTTTCATACTTTTCCTATTTCTGCAGTGTATTATAGATATTTGTGTGTGTGTGTGTTCGTGTGTTTATATATACATACATATATATATATACATACACACACATTTTATGTCAAACTTCCTTCATTCTTCTGTGACTTTCTTCAGAAATTGTCAGATGTTATTGTTCAGTCTTTTTTCAATCATATCTAAATCTTCATGACCTTATTTCGGTTTTCTTAGCAAAGATACTGGAGTGGTTTGCCACTTCCTCTCAAACTTATTTTACAGATGAGAAATTGAGGCAAACAGGGTTAAGTGGCTTGCTCAGGATTGCCTAGCTAGGAAGTATTTAAAGTCAGTTTTGAACTCAGGAAAATAAATCTTCCTGACTTCAGGCCCAGCACTCTCCACTGCACACCTAGCTGCCTACTGTCAAACACGTAATTCACCTTCTCCATACCCATAGCAACTAGTGCAGTGAATTTACATGTAGTTAAGTCCCTTATGTATGTCAAATGATACATGCATAAATACAAAAATATAAGGTTAGGAATTGAAAGAGATTTAACTATTAATATCTCAGGGATGAGTTAACAAGTAATTAGCCATAAAGGAAGGAATTATGTAAATGTAGATATCACTACCATCCCTTTCCTCTCATGAGCTTGTAGATTTTTGTGATTGGTTCAAAGTTTAGGTGAATCTGTTTAGGTATTTAGGGCATTAAAAACTAGAAGAGAGGGAGGAATTAAGTATTTTTATACATCAACTATGTGTCAAGCACTGTGCTGAATATTTTTTAACTAATATCATTTGATCCTCACAAACAACATTATGAGGTAGGTGTTATTAAACTCAATTTAAAGTTGAGGAAATTGGCAAACAGGTTAAATGACTTGTCCAGACTCATTCAGCTAATAAGTATCTGAGGTCATATTTGAATTCAGGTCTTCCTGATTCCAGGCTTAATGCACTATCCACTATCCAGCACCAATTGCCTGGAGAGGGAAATCAAAGAGTGATTTTTTTTTTCTTGATGACAGGAAAAAAAAAAAGAAATGTCAACATACTATTTGGCTGATCTCTTTTCTCACACCTATGATGCAAAATAATCAAAAATACTTCAGCATTTAAGTTACAAACAGTTACGAGAGACAAGTAGTACAGACATTTTCTTTTTCATTTAAAAAATGTGGAATCTAAAGCTCAAAAATATTTGCTGATGATCACATCTCTAATTAATCTTTAAGGAAAGATTTGAATACAGGTCTTCCTGATTCCAAAATATCCAATGTTCTAGATCATACTGTCTTACTAACTTATGATGTATAGAACAGACCCTACAAAATGTTTGTTATAGTAGATCATTGTTCTGAAGGCTTCCTTGTTAGCAGAGTAACAATTCATTGTTTCTATGTACTATTCACTGATTTTCTTTCCTTTTTAATAAGGACTTCCAATCTACTTACCTCCTTGGAAGGAAATTAATGATGACCTCCTGCAGAGTTAGGGCAGGGTATAGAAAGGAGCCAGTACCTGCTAGGAGGGTTGAGAGGCCAAACACAATTTCGATAGTAGTTTTTGTGACTTTAGAAAGCCTTTGATATAGCTCAGGTTCTCAGATATGAGTGGATTCTATTTCTTCAATTCTATATAAGTTTGGAAACAAAGATCTTGGTACCTGACATGACCAGGAGTGAATTCTAAATAATAGTGTGCCAGTTAATTTCATTGTGTCCAACAAAGATAATTGGACCTCATTCTTAAGAAAGAGCTAACTTTTCTGAATTGTTACCAACCACATTGGTCTTTTGTTTCCTTCCTTGTAATTTCTCATTTAAACATAATTCATTAGGCTCAGCAAGCAATGATCACTATAGAAATTTAGGCTGTAACAATCCATGCCCTTCTTATTGGACCCAAATGTTCTTTTATAAATAGAAAGGATGGCAGAAAAACTTGGTTTTTAACAAGGAAGTTCCCTCAAAAGAAAATTTAATTGATTCTAAAATTCCAAGAAATCTCAAGATATAGCCTACCCAACTTATCTTGGATAAGTATTTCCCTACTATATAAGTTCCTGTGATCTTACTAACTGAACCTGGCCAAGGTAAATCCTTTGTTGTTGATGTTTAATTTTATTTCTTTCCTCTTTGAGTTTTTCCATTGATAAACTAGATTAGATGATCCTTGCCAACCTCAGTCAAGTTCATTAAAGTGACTGAATTAATGTTGGAAGAAGACCAAAAAAAAAAAAAAACCCCCAAAAAAAATCCCAAAACAAAACAAAACAAACAAAAATGGACTAGAAGCTTGTAGATGTACTGATCCATATGTTTTTATAGTGTATGTTTGCTTTAGACATATATGTGTATATATATGTATATATATATATGTGTGTGTGTATATATAATATGTATATATACATACATATATATATATATATATGTAGGATTTTACAATTCCAAACCACACCCTTGCTACTTACTTTAGAACAGAAAAAATTAGAAGGCAGTAATTGTGTAACCTGTAAATCTCCTCTGGACTCAAGCCCATAGGTTGTGGTTTGGCAAGACATCCAGCATAACATCTCTTTTCTCATCTCCTGGAAAAAAAAAAGGACATCAAAAAATTACCTTGAAAATAAAGGTAATGATTAATCCATCGGGCTCAAAAGTAATCAGCTTTGAGAATTGAGATTCCAACTTGCGAATATAAACAAACAGCTGAAAATAAGTGATGAAAACCTCACCAGATGAAGTATTAGGTCACATTGAGTCACTGGGTCCATGTTTGTACAGTCAGAGAATTCTGTCGACTATCTCCATGAATCTGTAAGCAGATGTCAAAATCTCCAGGTTCCATGTGTCAGTGAAGTCATAAAAGTCCAGCTGCTGCAAGGATCATCCATTCTAACCTCAACTAAGTATTGCCTGAACTTAAGAGTATCTCTCAAACTCTGACTCACAAGTGCTACCTGCTCTTTCCAGGATTTGTGGCTACAAGAATCAGGAAATGGACAGAAAGTTGGGAAAAACCTTCAAAGAGAAATTAATCCTGAAGAATGCCCTGGTCAAAGAAATGATTGCAGAATTCTTGGGGACATTCATGTTGATTGTAAGTGTAATCTGATTTCCTTTTATTGTCTAACTCAAAAATGCTTCTGATCTGTATGTTTCTTTTTTTTTCCTCCCCTTTGGCTAAAATATAGCTATAATGCAAGTTGGTTCTCTTTCACATTGCTATAAGAAAACATTAGATCACAGCTATTCAATTATTATTTATTAACCTATGTTTTCAGTGTAAAGTACTGTATCATATCAACACAGCCTGATAGGAATGTTTTAGTGCCTTGTTAGTTAATAATGATATTAAAAATAATCATTTCTAAATTACTTTAATATTTGCCCAGAGCTTTAAATATGTTATTTCATTTGATCTTCACATAAATAATTTACCTAGGATGATCTTGACTGCTTTTGTAGTAAAAAGAGCAATCACCTGAAATAGTTACAGGTAATCAATAAACAGGGATAGTTGCAATATCCTGTCATAATTAAGCAACGCCTTGGCAGTGATTTGACAGATCAGTACCTGAGTAATGGAGGACACAATGCATCAAGTATAACAGGACATTAGATATTGTATTAAACTAATTCTTTTCCTTTCAATTGCCAAAGTCCTTTTTTTTTCTTTATTTAGACTTGGGCTCTCTTTTTTCCAAGAATTATGAATTCAATGGTGTCTGTCTTCTAGCCATAACTGAGAGCAATTTCTAAGAATCTTTAGGTTATTTTGGATAACTTCTTAACCTTAAGGAGCCTGGGTGAATATTAGAAGAATGTTTTGAAAACCTACCACCTAAGTCTCTTCTCTTTGAGTTTCCTTCTTCACTGCTCCTTCATAATCCCATATTCTCTAGATTTTGGGTAAAACCAGTCTATTCATAAGCAGAGTAAGATAATACTGAGCATTTAATTATTAGTTTCAACAACAAACTGGGCATGCATTTCTAACTTAAAACTTTGATGACATTTAAAGAAAAAATAACCTGGTTGCAGGATTTTTGACCACAAACACAAATAACCCCTAGTTTTTATTCAAAAGGTATATAGGGATATTTTAAACTCCTTTAAGGCTTTGAAAGAGCATTCCATGAAATCTGTACTTTTTCCTTTACTATCAAGTCCATTTTATTCTATTTCAATTCCACAGAGTATCTACTGTGTGCAGCATTCTAGATACCTTTTTTTAAAGCTAATGTTACCCCATTTCCTCTCCACAAAACTACTTTGTAGAAAAGAAGGGTTTACTGAATAGGCCAGAATTATCACTGGGAACTTCAAATGTGAGTTTAGAATGTTCAAGGTAGTGATTAATTTTTCTGATCCCCCCCCCAACTTTTTCTCTTCTTTTTAAAACATATTCTTTGTTATATTTGATAGCCATCATGGAAGGGGGAAAGGAAAGGGTACAGGAGGATATTTAGCCTATGTAAAAATGAAAGATAACAATAAATTTATTTGAAAAAAAAATAAAGCTAATATGTCAGATAAACCAATCGTGAAAATGTTGAACTGGGGAAAAATAAAGTGAACAAAACAAAAAGATCATAGATTTAGAAGTGGAAGGGGCAGCTAGGTGGTGCAATGGATAGAGCACCAGCCCTGAAGTCAGGAGTTCAAATCTCACCTCAGACACTTAATACTTCCTAGACGTGTGACCCTGGGCAAGTCACAACCTCAATTGCTTCAGGGAAAAAAAATGGAAGGAATTTTTAGAGATTATTTAGTCCAATACTCTAGTTGTAGCAAGTAGGCCTATAAATGGAAAGTGATTTTTCTAAGGTGGGGAAATCTTTGGAGCTCCTTATGTTCTCCAAAATACTTTTTTTTATTCTTTTTGCTAAAATGACTCAAACATGGAACTTTAGTTTTCATCTTCTAGGTTATATCCTCCTCTGTAGCTACGAAAGTTTATTCTCTTTAAACCTGAAAGAGGAAGGGGACAGTCATTGGTAAGAGCTATTGTCATCAATTCCCCAGGCTTATTTCCTGAAAAACGCTAAGTTGTAAGATGGGATGATTGTGCTGTCTTTGGGAAAGTAGAACACAAAACTACATTTTGAGAAGCTAGTTCCAGGAAGAGGGGAAACTGAAGGGCAGAAAATTGAAACAAAGTGGTTTAAGAGTCTGGGTGTTCTGCAGAAAAGGGGAAAGGGAAGTTAATTTGGAGAGTAGGAAGACAAACCCTCTCAATTTCTCAATAGCAACTTATTTCACAAGTCTGACCCCTTTGGGGTTGAAAGCTGCTATAAATATGGATTTACTCAGCAAAGATATTCAGTGCAGTTAGGAGCACATAGACTACACTATAATAGGTGCTCAATGCATGACAGGCCTTTTGCTTATTTA
Source organism: Myrmecobius fasciatus (assembly GCA_023553655.1). NCBI lineage: Eukaryota > Metazoa > Chordata > Mammalia > Dasyuromorphia > Myrmecobiidae > Myrmecobius > Myrmecobius fasciatus. Next base: position 62,712 of record JAJPUD010007841.1, on the reverse strand, counting down.
CTTGACAGCACAAATGGCAATAAGTAAAATGTATCTACAGGATTAAAGGCAGAATGATAGAAGCTGAGGGAGTTAGTTGGCCTGAAAGCCAGCAACACCTGGTTTCAAGTTTTGCCTAATCTCTCATGCTCCCAGGCAACCAAGACTTTTAAGTTTTAAGAACATGTGGATTGAACGTTAATTGAGCAAGTTTCCCTTCTGGAGGTCCCCACACCCAGGAAACCACTGGTCTAATTCCTATTTTTATCATACATCAATATGATAAATTTCTGTTCTGTATTGATAAATATCACAATTACAATTCTATTGATGTTGATGAACACCACAAATATGTAATTTACAATTCTGTGTTGATAAGCATCTTTGCATTGATAGTTAAAAGTGGATAGGGAAATGCCCTGAAAGGTATATAATGGTATTTAATAATTTTGTAACACTACCCTAAAAGGCTGATACTCAGATTAATAAATGGAGATTGCAAAACATATCTTGCACCTTGCTTCGGTTATTCATTCACACCCTGGGTATTCACTGGAATAGGACTTCAACAGATGGGTACCATCTAAGGCCTTATCAGCCATTAACATACTATAGGGGAGACCTTGGGGATAGCTTTTTAACCGGGGACAACTTGTTCTCTGAGAGATAGGCCCTGGGGTGATAGGACAGGAATGGGCTTAAGTGGGAGGCCCACAGGAGAAGGGAAAAGACACCTGCACTGGAAAGTGGGAGCTTGCCTCAGACAAACTGTACTCATAATAATTTTGCCTAGGGCTGGCTAGCCCTTCATTGATAATCATTTCCTCAGAGAGGAGAGTTGTTTGTCATGGGCTGGCCAGTTGTATCTGGTCCCAGGAGATCTTCAGATTCTTATATTATTATTCAGAATACATGTTCAAACCCACTTAGGGGTGAGGGATACATGCTGTAGGGGAGAAGAATAATTCTGATTCAAAGTTTAAGAACTTTGAAAATCAGTATATATTGTCAGAATTGAGATTTGAATTAAAAAAAATCATTTAATAGGAAATTATTTAGACCTACTTTTTAGTCTAGAATCCTAATGTGGAATCCATAATCCCATGAGGTAGGAAGGCTAAAAGTATTAGGGGGTCAGTGCTAGGACCAAAACTTAAACTAAGGACTTCTAACTCCTACTAACTTTTTGCACTGCTTTCCCATATACCAGCCTTTTGGGGGTAGAGGTGGAAGAATCCATAGCACCCCTAATTCTAGTCATTTGGAAGGGAGAACTGTACTTCCTAAAGCATTAAGTGTTTACTTTGTCCTCAGTGCTAATCCTTTGTGCAGTCTTATGCTTCTAGTTTCCCAGAGAGAAAGAGACAGAGACAGAAACAGAGAGTGATGTAGAGACAGAGACAGACCAACAGAGAGAGCCCAATAGAGACAGAGAGAGACAGAGACAGACCAACAGAGACCGACAAAGAGAGACTGAGACAGAGACAGAGAGAGACAGAGACAGACCAACAGAGAGAGACAGAGATAGAGAGACAGAAGCAGATAGAGACAGACAGACAGAGACATACCAATAGAGAGAGACTGACAGAGAGAGACTGATAGAGAGACAGAGACAGAGAGAGACAGACAGACAGACAGAAAGATAGAGACAGACAGACAGAAAGATAGAGACAGACAGACAGAGGGGGGAGAGACAGAGACAGACAGACACAGATAGACAGACCAACAGAGACCGACAGAGAGAGACCAATAGAGAAAGACAGACAGAGACAGAGAGGCAGGCAGAGATAGAGAGACAGAGGCAGAGACAGAGACAGAGAGATAGACACAGAGACAGAGACAGAGATACACAGAGAGACAGAGACATACAGACAGAGGGGGGAGGGAGAGACAAAGAGACAGAAACAGATAGACAGACAAGAGACAGAGACAGAGAAACAGACAGAGAGGCTCTGCCTTCAAAGAGATTCCATCCTAATTGAGGAAGGTCATATCTAGAGCACAGGGGATTGGGAAGGGTATTTTGGTCTCAGACATCTCAGACACATTTGGTATGTGGAAGAATAGAGCAATTTATTGGAGTGACCTTTCCCAGAATGTTAGTATGAATCTGTTGCCAGAGGAAGAATTAAGATATAAAGGGGAACAGAAGGTAGTAAAGCTGGCCAAAGAGTATTGTGATGGTGGTCAGGAATAGCTAGTAATGATGAGTTCCCACTGCTGAGGAGCCCAAGTCCCCAGGACAGGAGTTGGCACTGAAGTGGTCATAGGCACAAAGTAGATCATGATGACAGCATGAAGATGGATCAACAGCAAGAACATGGCAGGAGGGGCCAAAGGTTCACAAATACCAACTATGTTCAAGGTACCATATTAATAACTGGAGATATTAAGATAAAAATGAAAGAAGATCCCTGATCTCAAGGACATTGCTTGCATGCTGCTGGTTTATACTCTTTATTCACATGGAAAAGTGAAGAGACTCTGGGAAGAGAGCATCCATCATAGCTAAGGGATCAAGAAAGGGGCACCTGAGTAGAGATCTGAAGGAAGCTTAGGGCATAGTGCATAGAGTACCCGGGCTGAAGTCAGGAAGTCTCATCTTCCTCAGTTCAAATCTGGCTTCAGACACTTACTAACTAACTGGGAGATCCTGGGCAAATCACTTCATCCTGCTTGCCTCAGTTTCCTCATCTGATAAAGGAGATGGAAAAGGAAATGGCAAATCACTCTAGTATCTATGCCGAGAAAACCCCAAATGGGTTCAGGAAGGGCTGGACTTTACTGAAATGACTGAACAACCACAAAAAGGATTCCAAGACACAGAGAGCCATGGGAGAGAGCTTGAGCAAGCATATGGATAAAGAAGCAAAAGGTGGAATGCCCCATTTGAGGAACAGCAAGTACCCAGTTTGATTGGCATGTAGAAAGCAGGAAAGAGAATAATGTGAATTAAATCCGGAAAAGTTAACTAAAGTCAGGCTGTGAAAGGCTTTGAATACTAAGATGTAGAATTTTTATTTCATCCTAGAAGTAATAGGGGGCCCCTATAAATTTTCTTAAATTCAAGTTCCAAATTCCCTCCCTCATACCTTCTTTTCCTTCATTCACTGAAATAAGAAAAATGAAACTGTTGCTAATATATATAAGCAAGCAAAACAAATTCCAACATTATTTCTAAAATGAAACTGTTGCTAATATATATAGGCAAGCAAAACAAATTCCTACATTAACTATTTCTTTATTAAAAAGGAAAGAAAATATGCTTCCATCTGTACTCTTGAGTCAATCAATTATCTATCTGGAGGTGAATAGCATGTATTGTTAATCTTTTGGAACTGTGGTTGATTGTACTGATCAGTTACCAAATCTCTCAAAGTTGTTTCTCTTTGTAATATTGTTATTTATAAATTGCATTTATTTTCATTTTCATTTGTATCAGTTCATGCAAATTTTCCCAGGTTTTTCTAACCTTCAAAATTTCTAACAGCACAGTGGTGTTTTATCACATTTATCTACTACAACAAGTTCAATCATTCCTCAACTGATAGGCACTCCATCAATTTCCACTTCTCAGTCACCATGAAAAAGAGCTGCTATAACTCTCTGCCTATGGGTCCTTTTCCTCTTTCTTTGATTGTTATGGAAGTATAGACCTAGTAATAATATTGCAGAATCAAAAAGTTTATACAATTTAGTAGTTTCTGGAATAGAGTTCTAAATGGCTTTCCAGAAAGTAATTTACAACTTCACAACTATGCATTTAAAAAAAAAGGTGTCAAAGCGTGGCCATTACCAAGTAAGGCCTGAACTAGATTAAAATATAATTGTTAAGTATTTTACAAAATGAATAAATATACAAATACATAAATAATGTTGATTTGCAGTTTTGTAAGCCAATGTGTGATCAGAGATTTTTATGTACAGCTTAGAGTTTGATAACAGAATATTAAAGTATTCTTTTATCCATAGCTCCTTCAGCATTTGTCATTTTTCTTTGTCAGCTTTGTCAATCTGATGGGTGTGAAGTAGTATTCAAAGAATTGTTTTAATTTGTGCTTTCTTTAATTATTAGTGATTTAGAACATTTTTTTCATGTGTCCATAAGAAACTTTGGATTTCATACTCTGAAAACTGACTTCATATCCTTTGAACATTTATCATTTGGGGAATGGGGAGCCACCATAAATTCTAAAGCAAGGAAGGGTCATGAATTGAGCTGTGTTCTAGGAAGGTTATCTTGGCTACAGGGTAGAGAATAAATTAAAGAGGAAATAGTGATTGGAGGTCCATTATATTGCTTCCTATATTGCCCCAATTTGGTGGCTCTGTGAATACAAATAATAATTTGCCCTTCTCAAGAACTTTTTAAAAGTCTTTCTTTCCTACAATCATTTTTGGAAGTAGATAGTATAAACATTCTTATTCCCATTTCACAACCTTAGTTTCTTCTCATGGAGCTTAAGTTCTAATGGGAAAGACAAACTAAATAAAAATAGACCCAATCTGCATTGTTACTTAGTCTTACATACTTTCGGAGTAGAAGGAAGATAAACTTAGAGGGTAAGTCACTAATGGCAGAGAAGACCAAAGACCTTTTTTATTTGAGTCTTAAAGAAAGCCAGTGATGCAGGGAGGTAAAAGTGGAAAAGTAGAGCATTTTAAGTAAGGGGACAGCCAGTACAAAACCTCCCACACTATTGGGATTTTGTGTGAGGAATACCAAGTAGGTTATTAAGCAGATGCAATGTGCCTTTTACTTCTTCACTCATTGCTGATGGTCCTTATGAATATAAATGTTATTTTGAACTGAAAAGTGTGTTCCTGTTTTTAAGAAAATCCCCAAAGCAAAACTTTGTTTTACAAATCAATAGACTAAGATTTTTTTTCCTTGTTTTTCTTTTTCACAGGTAGTATAATATAATGGATTGTGCCTATGCTTTAGTTACATTTGTACTATCATTTGTAGCTAGTTTTCTCATCTATAAAGGAAGTCTAATGATAACTAATTGCCCTCCTACCTTACAGTTTGAAATAAGATGAAATGTGTAGAAGTGAAGGGGAAAGGAGTTTGAACCCCCAAAGTATATTGGGATTCCAGGCTGATGGTGTGAGGTGTGTCTAATGAATTTGTAGACTTGAGACTTTCTCCAATTCAAGAGGCACAAATTTTATTATTATGCCATTAACTGGTTCTGTGCGAGTTCAAATTCACCCCCCCAAAAAAACCCCAACAAATCATAGTGTGTATGTACACACACACACACACACACACACACACACACACGTGATATGGAAAAGTTTTATTTTGTGAACATAATTGTGAATGTGCTAAGAAGTTGAGTTAATTAAACAAAATTACCTATAAATATTTTCTTATTTACAATATAACCTGCGAAATTTTGTGGTATTCCTAGCAAAGTTGGGGCACATTGGTGTGCTGTGTTCCTTTTGAGAACTGTTGATCTAGGTCTATTCTCACTCAGCACCCTGAATAATGCTTCTTACAAACCGATGTTTAACAAATGTTTGTTGAATAAATGAATGAATGCCAAGGACTCTTAATTAACCAGTCATTCACCAAACAGTTAAGTGCCTACTAATTATCAGGCACTATGATATTTAATGTTATCTTTGAAAAGCTTACAATTTCATGGCAATAACAAGTTTCTGATTGGAAGGATTGCTAACTGAAGGGATCCGATACTAGAACAAATCCCTGATAAAATTCTCTAATCCTTTTCTCCAAAGATCACTGACAAGAAGGCCAGCATTCATTGGTATGAGATGGTCTAGGTAAGGTTGTGGATACAAAAAGAATAGACTGATAGATCTCTTTGTATTGTTTCCATTTGACAGATGAGGAAATTAAGGCTCTGTGAGATTGTGTTTTGCTACAAGACACCTAAGTAGTACTGTCAGAAAGGGGATTTTTAACCCTGGTCTTCCTCTCTCCAAGTCTGATTCTTACTCCTAAGAATCTATATGATTCAGAATCATCTAATTTAACTAAAGTTAACTAAAATTAGAATGCTCCCTGTTCCAGTCCCTCCTTCTCCCACCTTTTTACATTTGAACAAGACTTCCACTTTGTTCCTAAAAATGCATTACTGGGATGACATCAGCTTCCAAACAGAGCACAGGGGGCTTGGTTCAGTCAAGTTTAAACTCTAAAAGAAACAAATTAATACACAAGTACAGGTAATTTGTTTAGAACCTAAAGATGTACTATATTCTCTATATATACCACAGAATCTGGAGAACAGTTAGGGCTAGAGCTTCTGACTCATGAGTCAGAAGTTGGGTGAAAGAGTTGACTCATGCTTTGAGTTTTATTCCAAGAGAGGGTGAACTAATCAAGTTCTAGAGAAATTAATTCATCTACTACTTCTGCTCCTGTTGCTACTACTTAACATTTATATAGCATCTATTATTTGCCAGGCATTGAGCTAAGCATTTTAAAATTATTTTCATTTCATCCTTACAACAATGCTGAGAAGTAGGTCAATATTATCCCCATTTTTCAGAAAAGGAAATTAAAGCAAAGAGTTAAATGATTTAAAGTTACACAGTCAGTAAGTGTCTGAGACCAAATATGAACTCAGATCTTTCTGGCCTCAGGCCTAGGACTCTATCCCCTGGTCCACCTAATTTCCTGCCAGCTATATTGTACATTGATCAAACCATAGGTCCTTATAAAAGTGATACATTAAGTCCATTTCCCTTAAGTGGCTTTAAAAAAAAAAGTTCATTGTTTAGGCTAACTAGGTGACACAAAAAGCTCTCTGTTTTATTTTGGTCTAGAAAGACATAGGATGTCCAATTGAATGGTGAGAATGAAGTTGGACCCCCAGTTATTTCAGAAATTTATTAAGAAAACGGCCTTAGAAGTGTTAGCTCATGGAGGTAAAGACAGTGAACCTGTAGCACTTAGCTTATGACCAGTCAATTTCCTTTAGGTATTAAATATATAAGGAATGGGACTTCCAGCAACTTTCAGATATGGTTATAAACTCACCAGACATACCCCACTGGCTGGACAAGAATAGACCTTTTTTGTTTGATAAGTCACTGCTGTGGTATTATGGTAGAGTTCTTGGTCAGAGAACTTTCTGCAAAAGGATTATTCAATTTTCTGTCCACTCCTTAAAATTACACAGGGGCAAGAATTGAGGAATACATGCACAAAGCTGATCAAGGCAATGTAGGGTTTGAGAAATGGGGGAATTTTTCTTTAGCTCAGTAGGGATAATGAGTGGGAAGTTTCATAGTGTGAATAGAGTTCTGAACTTCCCAGCAGCTCTCTTGCCAATAAGAATTGCAAGGAATAATAGTCAAGGAGTCAAAGAATATCCACTGCAAATTTTTGTTTTTCTGTTTTAACAGGGGGCAAAACATGATTAAAAAAAAACAACAAACAAACATGCATTAAGATTACTTTAACAGCAGGATGATGGATGGATTTTAGAGGGAAAATAGGAGGTTGGAAAGCTATTACAATACTATTGTCCAAGCCATTTCAATAGTCTAATGAGGTCCTAGACTAGGGAAATCAAAGTAGGAATTCTGTACAGGAAATCTTGGGTTCAATTGTGCCTTAGAAATTTTAAAGCATGTATTAGGCAAATCATTTACCTCTTCATCATTTGATCTAGGTTATAATAACCTTGAAGGTCTTTTTTAGCTCTAAATCTATGATTTTTCTGATCTTAGATGTGGTATTTGACTGGAAATTGACATTTACTACCTACCTATTCTCCCTCCCTTGAAGTTGACCTTTTCTGTCTCATTATAAATTCTTTCATTTTTAATCTGATCTCTTCTCAAGTTCAGCTTGTTCTTGAAGGAGGCTATCGCTTCTGGTTTTGGTGGTATTCTCATTTTTAACCAGACTCTAGTTTTTTTGATCTTGAGTCATTGTGATTTATTTTGTTCTGACTATATTTTTTATTTACTAGTTGGGGGATTAAAAGGTGCTTCTTTCCTGGAAAATCTGCCACCATTTGGCACACTGGTTCCCTCCTAGAAGAAATGGAGGCACAAATCAGTAAAAACTCTGCCCCAAGTTGAAAGCCACAAGTCTTTCACACTTTCATGTCCTTTAAGATAGTATTAGTTCTACACCATGCATTCATACAAGAACATTCATTAGCCCAAATATTTTATGCTGTCTCTACTACTAGGACTTGTTTAGCTATTCGTCCCAGTTGTGGAACAGGCTGAATGCAGCAATAAAGTCAACCATTTTTACTGTATTAAAATTTATTATATTAAAATTTAAAATTTTAATTTAAAAATTAAATTTTAAATTTTACTTTCATGAAGTAAAGGGGCCACACAGAGAAGCATCTAATTCCCCTAAAAAAGGGAGTCAAAATATCTCATTTCCCTTTATTAATTTATTTTAGTTATTTAGGACATAGGATAAGCAAAAAGGAGTACCAAGAAATAAGATTGCCAACATATTTTGGATCCAAATTGCTGAGGGTGCTAGATGTCAGCTAATGGATCACTTCATCCTTATAGAGAACTCCCAGCTAAGGAAGTTCCTTCTGAATGAAAGGCAGTATTCTTTCTGCAACTTATTGTCTTTGAGACAGTATAACAATTGTTTCTTTAGAAAGTTACCTAGAATGTGGAGGATAAGGGAACTATCCAGGGTTATAGAGTCATTATGTGTTAACTAATGACTTCATATTTTATCTGAGTCTCCTTTTCTATGTAGTCACTGAGGAAGTTAAAGATGAGCTCACAGTAAAATCTAAAGCTCAGATTCTTTTTTTCACTTTCTCTACTTTGCATGGTCTACCCTTTTATAGCCAACACTTTCAAAATGCAAAACAAACAAAAATTAGTGTATCTGGAGATAAAACATCACTTATAAAATTATAGTTTAAAAATAAAAACAGCAGGAAACTTTCCAGGTAGTAGTAACACCAGCTGACTAATCAGTGATGAGGCAAAAAGAAAAAAAAAAGTAGGAAGGGAATAATTTCACCACGTCCTATAGTAAGGCAAGCAGGTACATCCAGACAAACAGCAAATTCTGTATAAGGAAATAACTTCCTAAGTAGGCCAGTGAGCTACACAAGGCTGCAATTTCTTATAATTAAATTGCGTTTACAGCACCTTGCTTTGCCATTATCACATAGCTGGTCAACATCAGTCCTTGGTTTTTCCTTTCTTACTTCCAAGAGCAAAAGTTCCCACTTCCCATACCCTCCAATCCTTCCTTTTAGTCAGCTAAAAACTATACTTCTCATCAGCTATCTTGACAATAAGGATTACATTTAGTAAGGCAACTAGGTGGTACAATGTAAGGATAGCATGTAAGGACTAGAATCAAGAAGACCTGAATTCAAATTCATCCTCAGATCACACTAGCTGTGTGATCCTCAGCAAGTATTCATAAAATGCGGAAGAAGGAAAGGCAAACTATTATAGTATCTTATCTAAGAAAACTACAAATGGCATCACAATCAGTTGAACATGACTGGAAAAGAACTGATATTAGTGGTATAAGGAAGCAAAGAAATAAGATAAAACTTCTAGCATTAAGAATATTACCTTGGGATCACAACATAGCATTTTCACTCTTTTGTTGTTGTTTGCTTGCATTTTATTTTCTTTCCCATTTTTTTTGACTTGATTTTTCTTGTGCAACAAGATACTTGTATAAATATGTATGCATATATTGGATTTAACATATAGTTTACCATGTTTAACATATATTGGATTACTTGCCATCTAGGGGAGGGGGTAGGGAGAAGAGGGGGAGAATTGAAACACAAGGTTTTGCAAGGGTTAATATTGAAAAATTATCCATGCATATGTTTTGAAAATTAAAAAGCTTTAATTAAAAAAAGGAAAAAGAAAATGCTAAATAATTTTTAAAAGAATTATTACCTTGGCAGAAGAACAAAGAGTGGATTTTTGAGGGGAAATGAAAAGCAGGGGTGCCATATAGGAAGAAACATTGAATATAAAAGATATTTCACGTATAAAAACAGAAAAATTCAACAACTGATCAAAAGTTGAGGGTGAGGAGGGAGAAAAGAATCAGAGAGTGAAAACATCTAATCAAAAGTGACTGGGAAAAGAGCTACCCATAATAGGAGTGCAGAAGTTAGGAGAAGGATAGGTTTTTAAGAGAAGATGATGAAATCACTTTCAGACATGAGCTTGAAGTTTTTCTGCATCATTTGCTGTGTAAAATGTCATCATATCTGATCCTGTGTCATGGTTATCTACTCTACTAGATTTTAAATTAAACAAGGGCAGGAGTTGTGTCTTCTTATTCAGCTACCTCTTTTGAGTACTTAGTGTCTTGCACATAATGAATTAAATTAAAATGTTTGTTGAATGAATTGAGGGATGAATACTGAATTGGATCTTTGTTTGATGGGGATAGGTGTAGAAATAGAGGCCCTCTAAGTTGGTCAAATTGTTTTTGACATATCCTAGATAACCTACTATCATAAAAAGATATACAAGGCACTCCTTTTGACTAGCTTTAATGTCCAAGAAAATTATTCAGGTAAGCCTGAAACCTCACATAGCCATTTGGTTCAAAGCTTCCATCCTTCAAATATTGTGAATAATCTCCCAAACAACTACTCTCATCTTTGTTTTCAGGATAATTAAAGATAATTGTTAAATATAATATGCTAAGTATCATCCAGGGGTATTGGAGATTTAAAGTTGTTTCCAGGGGAATTGGGGAGAGCTCATGCAACTTCCTGCCTTTTTTTTCACCATCTTGATTCTACCCAAGAGTATCATCTAAAACTCCTGCTCATCAGAATTATTCAAGTCTATTCTGGAGAGATTCTATTAGTATACATGGGATTATTTTATTGTAATCATAATCATAGTTGCCAAACAATGGCAAAATACTTTATATGTACTATGTCCATTGAGACTCACGACAATCTCTAAAGGTAGGTACTATTAATATTCCCACTTTACTAAGAGGAAACTGAGGTTTAGAAAGATTAAGTGACTTGCTCAGGGTCACCAAACTTGTAGATGTTTGAAGCAGATATTAAACCTAAGTCTCCCCAATCCTAACTCTAGCACTGTCATTTACTCACATTCATACTTTCTCTCATTGTTAGGATTTTAATGTGTGTCTTTAGAGTTTGTTAAAATAAGTCTTATAAAAGATCTAGTTTTAAATTTGTAATCACAGAATCTTAAAAGTTGTAAGGCCTTTTAGAAGTCTTTAAGGCAAACACTACTAGAACCATTAATTAATCCCCTCAATGCCAGAGAGATAGCTGCATATTGTGGAAATAGCTATGAGTTTGGAATCAGCATCTCTCTTGAAATCTGGCTCTGTCACTTACTTTTGTCACTATGGGGAAAACACTTTCCCTCCCTGGGTCTCAATTTCCACATTTGTAAAATCCAGTTGAACTAAACACTCTCTAAACACTACAATCCTTCCAAAGTACTCATCTAACTTCCACCCCTAGGGATGGGAGTCTCATTACCTACTGAGCCTGTTTTTTTTTTTTTTTTTTTTTTTTAATTCTTGGAAAATTCCAACCATTTGGAATGTCTTATCAATTGGAACATGCCACTCAGCAACTTCTACACACTGGCTTTAGTTACCTGGGGGAAAGCAGAATTAATTAAATCCCTCTCTCATGTGACAGCCCTTCAAAAATTTGAAGAGAAGTTGTAGGGTCCTTTACTAAGTCTTTAAAAGATCTCCAGAATAAACATTCCCAGCTTCTTCATAGATAACAGCCCACTGATATAGGTTTGAGTTCTTTTTTAGCCTAACAGACTAATAATCCAGACAGATTATTAGTCTTTTATAAAAGGGGTATGCAGAACGTAACAGGATGCTTCAGATGTGGGCACTCACAGAATGATGAGTAAATTAGTTCTGGTCATTTTGTATCTAATAAGCTAGCCTTTTACACTGATGATTCATATTGAGCTTAAAGGGTTCCACAACACAGATAGCTAGACAATTTAGTGTAAAGCTTCTTAAATTCTGGGTTGGGAACTCTATATGGAGTGTAACTGAATGTGGGGGTTGTGAAATTATGATTTATTATCAGTAAAGGTTTGATTTGTATATCTACTTTATTTACCTATTTATACTTGGGGGTCACATCCAAATTTCTTGGGTGAAAAGGGGTCATGAATAGAAAAAGTTTAACAAGCCCTGGTATTGTGCATTGAGTGTTGGACCTTGAATCAGGAAGACCTGAGTTAAACCTGGTCTTAAATATTTAATATTTGTGTGTTCCTGGTCAAGTCACTTAAGCTTTGGTCTGCCTCAAAGAAGGCTAAACTCATATTCTCGTGTTCATCTTTGGTACAACTGTTAGGCAAACAATGTATTCCCTTGCATATATAGTAAAATACATATTCAGGTTCATGCTATCAAAACATTTTTATACTTTTTGATTGGGAATAGAAGCATCTGGATCTGTTGGTTGGATGTTGACAAAAGGAACAGTTTAACATTAATTCAGTCACATCCAATTCTTTATAACTTCATTAGGGGTTTTCTTGGCAAAGATAATGGAACAGTTAGCCATTTCCTTCTCCAACTCATTTTCTAGATGAGGAACCTAAGATAAACAAGGATAAATGACTTGTTCAGAGCCACACAACTAGTAAGTTTCTGAGTCCAGATTTGAATTTAGGAAGATGAGCCTTCTTGGCTCCAGACCCACACTCTATCCATTATACCACTTAGATGCTCCAACAGTAATTGCATCCAAGCAATATGTGTTAAACCACATAATCTCAGAGCTAGAAGAGACCTCAGAGGATACCTATGGTAAACCATACCAATATAAAAACTTCAAACCTACAACCTTCCCCCTCAAATGGTTATATGACCTTTGCTTGAAGAGCTCAAGAAGAGATATATTACATCTTTTGCTTTTAAAATTTTTTATAGATGCCCTTTGTTTCCTGTCACTGTCACTTTCTAATAAGCTCTTCTTGGGTTCTTCACCTACCCCTTCACCCCTCAACTTCAAAACAAATATGCTTTTATAAGAAATAAATGAAGTCAAGCAAAATAAATCAGCACATTGAACATTCCTGGAAATGTATGCCTTATTCCAAACCTATAGTTCATCATTTCTCTTCCAAGAGGCAAGGCAGCATGGTTTATTGACAGCTCTCTGAAGTCATTACTGGTTATTCTTTCGATCTGCTTTTCTCTGCATCAATTTATATAAATCTTCACAAGTTTCTTTGAATTCTTCAATCTTATTATTTCTTATAATACAGTAACATTTAATTAGATTAATATACCACGATATGCTTAGCCATTCCTCAGTCAATGAGCAACTATTTTCCTTCTAAATTTATGATACTTCTAACAGGTACATATGCAACCTTTCCTCCTATCTCAACCCCCTTCAGGTATATTCATAGGAGTAGTATCATTAGGTCAAAAGGTATATACAATTTAATGATTTTTTTTGATAAAATTCTGAATTGTTTTCCAAAATGGTTGGTCCATGTTACATTCTTACCAACTCTACATTTATGTTCCTGTCTTCCTAAAGTCTCTCCATTATTTATGCTTCCCATTTTTATAATCTTTGCCAATTTGTTTGTTGTTATATGAAGGCTTTGAGTTGTTTAAGGTTGCATTTCTCTTGCTATTAGTGATTTGGAGAATACTGCCAAGTGGACATTTATATTTTGTAATGCTTTTGAGAACTGTTCATATTCTTTGACCAGATCTATTGAGGAATGATATTTGGTGTTATTTACTTGTATTAATTTCCCATGTGTTTTCAATGTCAAATTTTTATTTCATGAATTTATTTTTTTTACTGAATAGTTCCTTTTCTTAGTATCTAACTTCATTGATTTTGTTCAAGCACAATTACTTTAATTTTGAATAAAAATTGTCTAGTCGTAAGACTTCCTATCTTTTGTGGTTAAACATCCTTCCCCTAACCAGAGTTTTGAGATACCTCCTGCTGTTTACTCTCCACTTAAAAAATTCATATGATCAAATTTTATATTTAAGTCATTTCCTATTTTAAGATAATTGTAACATTCAATATAACTTAATATGTTGATACAAACTCAATTTCTGGTAATCTTAATTTCTGAAAATTTGAATTTCTGTGAATCTTGTTAAGAGATTCTTAGAATTCTGAAATTTTATGCAGTCAGCTTAATGAAATCCTCTTCTCTCCAGCCCCTTCTCCAACATTTATAGTACCTCACTCTCTGCAGGGAATCTATGTCATTTGCATTTTATGCAAGACATCTTCTATGACATCATCTATGACACAAGCAAATATTTTCAGTGAGCATATGTCTTCCTAGTTTATACCACTGATAAATGACAATTATTTATTATTGAACAAAGTTTTCTCTGTGGTTGTTTTTATAATAAAGAATGATTATAAGAATAAGGATAATAATAATAAGGAAACTTTTATAATATTAAGATACCTATAGAATGGAAAACATTGCAGGAGAATCTTAAAATATGCATCTTGCTCTACACAAATGCTTTGTGTATCTGCATGTGTGTGTGAGAGAGAGACAGAGACAGAGACAGAGAGAGACAGACTGAGAGACAGAGAGGGAACGAGAGGGAGAGAAGGAGAGGGAGAGAGGAAGGGATGGAGAAAGAAAAAAAGAGGGAGAGAGAGCTTTGCCTTAAGGGAGAGAGAGCTTTGCCTCAAGTCCTGCCTTCTGGCACAATGGACTGGATTTAATCTCACAAATCTCTCTGTAATAATTATCTGAATAGTTCACAACCACATCAAGGGCTTCCCTGAGAACATCAGAATAGAACTTTTTTCCTCAAAGGATTCTCAACCCTCTCACAATGGTCTGACACAAAGATTACATTTTGGAGGTCTGTCCAAGACTGTTTTTGGTGGAGAAGGAGTCTCGGTTCCACATCAGAATTTCACAAATTGGATGAACTTACAAGTATAGAGTGAGTCAACAAGCATTTTCAATTCCTATATATTATTCTAAGCTTTGGGAATTCAGAGAAAGATAAAAACAGTCCCTGCCACTGAAGAATTCATATTCTAAAGAGAGAAGAGAAAGTTACATGTAAATAACAAGGTACATACAAGATATATGCAGAATATAGGGAGAAGGTAATCTGAAAAGAAAAAGTACTAATAGCCAGAGGAACTTTGAAAGGTTGCTGCTGCAGAAGGTGAGATAGGAAGGAAGCTAGGGAAGCTACGAAGTACATGTAAGGGGGCATATTATCCCACCCTCGAGTCATTGTAAAGGCACAAAAAAGATGGAATTTTGGTGTTTGAGGAAAGGCAAGGGGGTTAATATTGTTGGACCATATGACATGTGGAGGAGGATAAAATGTAAGATTGAAAAGGTAGGATGGGGCCAGCTTGTGAAGAGATTTAAAGGCCAAATGGAAAACTTAAAATTTGATTCTGAAGTAACAGGAAATTGGAGTTCATTGTTGGAGGATGGTAAGCTGTGACATGAAGTCAGATATAAGTGTAGCCAGACTGTGTAATAATGTGCCGGCTAGCCTGGATGCCCAGTGAGGAGAGGGAGTGGTACAAGTCAAAAGGATTTTGGATTCTCACCAAGGATTGTTGCTTGAGGGAGTGCTCATGAATTGTTCCAAGAATATCATAGAAAGAATTTCAAATCATTTTGAGGACTCTTTGGTAGGCCATATAATACAAGGGAAGCGCTTAAGGAAGAAAACAGCCTGCAGCTGCTTCCTTAAATGAGCTTATTTGACATTGTGGAGACTTTCCACATTCCCAAAGAAATACCCAGAAAAGAATTACCTGGAAATTTGTTACTAACCCCTCTCCTTCTGGCCACAACTTGCCCAACAAGATGAAGTTCCTCACAAAGCGTGAAGGATTTACCATGGAAGGTATTAGAGCATTATATTGTACCCTTTGGTTTAATTCCAGCAATCATGAGCTTGATCCATGGAATAGGCTACACAAACCTGAGGTATAAACTTCTATGATGTGCAAAAGGGGTAGGTCTCTGCTGACTCCAAAAAATCATGGGTGTCAACATGGGTAGGTGCTGGGATTTATTAAGGACCTACCATGTGTCACCGTGGAAACAGCACAGTCAGAGGGGAGCCCCTATACACAATGATTATAACTTTCAGCAAGGCTTATCCATTTACCTAGAGAAAGCTTCTGAGCCCTGGCTAGAACACAGCATAAAGAGAATAAAGAAGTGACTATAACCTGATAGAGAAACAGAGGTGATTACTTGACAATGTTCAGGGGTCCGCTTTGGACCCAAGATTAGAAAGTCTAAATGTTTGTGGGTGCTGAGTGGTCAATTAGGGATATTACCAGCACAGGGGGCATGTATGCTAAGGCCTTAACTACCTCCCAACAGAAGGAAGAAAGGACTTCCAGTTTGTGCAAAGGGCTACAGAGGGTAAGATTGTTACTTTCATTCTTGCAGAGGACCATGGTATCAGGGAGGGGATGCCATGAGATGCAAGTGAACTGGATTTAAGTGAGGGAGGGCCATGCAAAGTCACCTGCCTTACTTTCTCCTCTGGTACCAGGGCAAGATATAGTTAAAAGACACCTGAAGGTGGTCCTGGATCAGTGGATCAGAGCAGAAATGAAAGAAGTACCTCTCTCACAACTAGACTGATAAGTGATACTCCAGGGAGTGATAAGTGAAAATTTCATTTTTGTAGCCCCATGCTGCTTGTGAGAATGATGACACAAAGATAAAAGAGTGGAAGTAATGTCCTATTGTATGATATATGACATGTATAATTTCTACCTGTATAGAGACCCCTATATTTGGCACACTTTGCATGTGACTTATGGATGTTGAATAATGTAAGCTTTTATATATACTTTACACCTGCAAACTATACCTATGTAGCTGACATAACTTGAAGTGGCTGCAAGTTTTTTTAACTTGTTGGATGATAAATGTCCTGATAGGAGTAAAACTTCTCCCCTTCTCTGCTGATAAATAGAAAGCCTAAGGGTACACACACAAAAAACTGAGTTCATGGACTATTGGGAAGGTGAATGTCAAAGAGTACATCACACAAAATCTTGAGTCATATTCTGCATATGCTCCAAATTTTTTGTAACTTCTGTTTTTATATTCCCCAATATAATCCATTCTTTCTCCCAAAAAACTATTTATCATAACAAAGAATTTCTTAATGGAAAAATCGTTGAACAAAACTAACAAACATACCAGCAAAATTAAATACTATATCCATTGTTCCCCACTTCTATAACCATGAGGAAAGGAGGAAAACTCATTCTCATATTTTGTATGGGAACGAGCTTAGGCATTTAAATTTTACAGAATGCGATTTTGGTTTTGTTGTTATTGTAATTTTATTTCCATTTTTTTGTCATCACTCTGTAAGTTGTTTACCTGGCTCTGTTTCTTGTCTAACTTGTGACTTTAGCTATAGATTCTGATGAGATTAATTTTCCATTTGCTAGTTTTTATGAGCTTTGTTTTTGGCTTTATTACTTATGCATTTAAAAATATTATTCTAAGGAAGGATCCATAGGCTTTAACACATATGCTCACCCCTAATCCCATCCACAAGGACCCCTGTTCTATGAGTTTCAAGCAAGTTAGTAAGACTTTGGGAAGTTGAGTGGAAAGTATTCTGACCCTAAAATCAAAAGGTCTGGATTTGAATTCTAGATCTTACATTTAGTAGTCAGGTTAGTCATTAAAATTCTCTGAAACTCAATTTCCTCAATTAAAAAAATGCATATAAAATACTCAGAAGATCTAACTTGTAAGTTTTGGGGGAGAAAAGTGCTTAGCAGAGCCTAAAATGCTATAAGATCATGTAAGTGACAATTATTCTTCCAAAACCCAGCTTTAGGAATGGTATCCTTCCCTTCCTCAAAATCTTCAGGCGCTCCCCATTGATTCAGAATTAAATTCAAACTCTTCAGCCTTGTTTTGGACCCCTTCTATGCCATGTTCCTTTCTAGCAGCACCTCACAACACTCTTGTACTTAGGATCCAGGGAATCTGGAATAGTCATTGTTCCCAAAACACCACCCCTGGCTTTGCCCATCTCCATTATCTTTGCTCATAATAACACATCCACCCATCTTTGCTTAGTGTAACCCTGCCTGTCCTTTGAGGCTAATTCATATTCCACCTCCTTCAAACACCTTCATTAATTTCTCAACCATATGTGGTCTTTTCTCTTAAACACCCACAGCATTCTGCACATCTCTTACTCAACTTAGTACATTCTGCCTCATATTCAAGTTAATAGTGTAGACCCTGTGTTCTCCATCTTTGTTTCCTAGAACTGCACCCAGAACAATTTCTTGGATCAGTGTTTGTTGCTATTATATGAAAATTCTTTTTATAAGAAATTGTTAAAGCATTTTAGAAATTAGAAGCCAAGTTATGAGGAGTTATAAGTGAAACTTTTCCATTTAATTTAACTTGACTCTGAATGCTTGTTGAGTCAGAATCAATGGATTCGATGTGCAATACACAAAGTTCTACTTTGTATGCTATTTATGAGTTGATTAGTCAGTTGATAAATATTTATTAAACGTGTACTATGTGCCAGACACTGTGCTCAGCACTGGGGATATAAAAAGCCAGTTCCCTTCTGGAGGAGCTCACAATCTAATGAAGAGAACAAGCAAACAATTAGGTGCAAAAAAGATATATACAGGATAAATAAGAAATTAATAAAAGAGCTAAAGAACTAGAATTAAAAGGAGTTGATGAAAGCTTTCCTGTTGGGGATGGGATTTTAGCTGGGTTTTGAAGAAAGTCAGGAAGAGGGGGAAAATTCCAGACAAGGAGGGTCAGCCAGAGAAAATGCATTCTGAGCAAGTATGTATTTATATACTATTAATTTTGACTATTAACTCACAAAATTATTATCATTATTGTTGATAATAACAACATATTTATATATAAGAAGGAGTGTTTTGTTTAGTCAAAGCTGGAGAGTTGGAGGGACTCAAAGGACAAAAACAAAAAAAACCAAAAAAAAACCATTGAAATGTATGCATTCCTGCCCTAGAGAAAGTACAAGACCAATTTATATGAAGAGGTCAGTGAAACTGTACTTCTCTCCAGGGCACAAAAACTGAATTCATTTTTTAAAAAAATCTCTAGTCATTTATTTACAGAATATCACCAAAGTAGTAGGTAGGCATAACTGAATGAATTTAAATTGATTATTCTGATATGATGGAATGCCTTACTGTGAGAAAGATTATGAAACTAAAGAGGTAAGATATTTACCAACACATTACTAGGAATAACAACAATCTCAGAGTGAAGGTTTTGAAGGAATCAAAGGAAAGAAGCTTCTATTGAATCTAAGCTAATTGCCCTCACCCTAAGTGAAAGAATGCTGTAGCATCCTATTGAATAGAGTACAGTACCATCCATCTTTGGAAAATCCATTGAAAAATAAACCCAATGATTTGATCAGTCCAGCAGACATGTCATGCACACACACACCCAAAGGAAATCAGCTGAGCAACCTGCCTGATCCAGCCTGAGAGCAGCAAACCAATAGTCCCAATCCAAAGCATTCAAGCCCCATAAGCACCTAGCACAATGTCTTGAATGAGCTGCTCAACCTGCTAGCAGCAAATTGGTTTTCCAGCTATCCTTTGGACACCAAATCCTATGAAAAGAGAGTAAGGTAACCAGCAAAGTGACTCTTCCATCATCAAATCACAGCCCACAGTATAATTCATGAGGATCTTACAGGGAAAGAAAAAAATATGGGAACATAGCTGTTCTAGAATTGAGAGTTGCCTTGTCCATCTATGGGTATTTCTTACACATATGACTTACAGAAATTGTACTGGATCGACCCTTCCCCACCATAGACTATATTTTTGTGATAGAATATGTTCCTGGTGTTGGTGGTAAAGGCAAAGGATGCTTCATAATTATTATTCTTACTATGACATTCGAGAAAATATCTTTACTAAAGACTTGAGTCTACTGGCTGATTTTTAAGAAATAGTATTTTTCCCTCCCCAGTTGCATGTCAAGAAAATTTCTAGCATTAATTTTTACAAGATTTTGAGTTCCACATTTTTCTCCCTCTCTCCCCTCCCCTCTTCTGAAGATAGTATGCAGTTTGATATAATTTATATATGAGATACATGCAAAACACATCCCCATATTAATCACAATTGTAAAAGAAGAAATAGATAAAAAAACAGAAGGAATGATAAAGTTAAGTGAAAACAATATGCTTTTGATATTCAGAGAACATCAGGTTTTTATCTGGTTATGAAAAACATTTTCCTTCATGAATCCTTTGTGCTTGTTTTATATCAATGTGTTTCTGAGAAGAGCTGGGTCATTCATAGTTGATCATCACGTCATGTTGTTGATACTGTATAGATGTTTTCCTGGTTCTGCTCCTATCATTTTGCTTCAGTTTGTATAAGTTTTTCCAGGCTTTTCTGAAATTTGCTTGTTCATCATTTCTTATTGCATGATAGTGAAATTAAATCCATATACCATCTATTGGCTGATTGTTAAAAGCAAAACATATCAGTAGGGGCTTGTGATTTAGAGTTACGAGAACAGTCATTCACAGTGTTACTTAAAGGCAATAACAGACATCACTCTGGGGGTGAGTGAGCTCCAGTAGTTATTTATATATTCCAATACTTTCCATTACTGTATAACTAAAAGGGGTGTTAGGAGTCATCCAGTTTACCATAATTTTATAGATGAGGAAATGAAGAACCAGAAAGAGCTTACAAAAGTGCTCCTGGCAGTCAGGATACAAATTTAGTAGTTCTTATAAAATCCAACACCCCTTTTACTACATTACTCGGCTTCTCACTTTATAGTCTTCAAAATACATTTCTGCATCTTTTCTCCTCATTCACAGATGAGAAACTCAAGGCCAGCAAGTTTAAGCATCTTACCCTTTAGTCATTGTATTCGTGGGTTCCAGAGCCAAGATTCCAACCCAGGTCTTTTGATTTCTACCCAAAACCCTTTCTACCACATCATGCTGATTTGTAGACATTCTCGAATCTATTGTAAACCTTTGTACCCAGAGCTCATTATTAGCTGTCCTTAACCTCATCTGTAAAATAGGTATAGTGATGCTTGCATCTATAAAATAGATATAGTGATATTATGTGGCATAGCAGACTAAGAGAGCTAGCCTTAGAAGAAGAAGGAATATTGTATTTAAATCCTTCTCCTCACATATGGTTCCTGTCAAACCCGGGGTGCCCCAAGCAGCTCTCTACTTACAAGTTGCAGAAGAACAGCTGTCAATTTGTGTTATTGAAGTTCTCTGCACTAATGAAATTACAGATTTGGAACCCCCCACACTTCTCTCCCCCAAATTCTCACCCTTTAAATTTGATGAGCCTTTATTCATACTTTTAAACCTATAGCACATTACAAAATAAATGATCACATTATTCCTCACAGGGAACCTGATCATTATCTCATCCTTTTCACCTTTTCTCTATGAATTGTTTATCATTTTAGTTCTGTCACAACTGGTAAATCCTCAACATCCAGATTGTTTTGAAATTTTTTCCTTCCCACTCATCACCTCCCACATATTTTGTGACTCATTTTTTTCTCTTAGGATGGCATTGTATATATTGATTTTCCAACTTAAAATACAGGATTGTTGTGGAGGATACAAAGGAATTACACACACACACACACACACACACACACACATACACACACACACACAGAGTTCTTTGTAGTTGCCCTTAACTATACCTGGGAAGAAAAAACAACTATCTATAAGGAAAGGTAATAAAGAAGATTTAATACTTCAATCATCTACAATATCTCCCTTTACTAATGCAGATAATAAACTCTTGAAGATTTGCTAGGTGATATAAGAGTGTTATTCAGGCCAAAAAAAAAATTCCTTACCTTGTAGCCAGATTGGTTTGTACTTTCCTCAGAGGGCAGCAACAGCACCTACTGTTTTGTACCTATTGTTCAAATCCTTTCCAGCTTGATAGACCCTACTAGAATATACATTCAAGAACTCAGGATCACCTTCATACCTCAGTGGAACATTGGAATAGCATTTTCATGATAAACCACTAAACGAGTGTGATTACTTGACAACATGAGTAATAATAAGTAATAGATGACTTAAGACAGCAGAGGAGGAGAAAATAAGCAGGGAAGTTTCATGAAATAGATAATATTTGAACTGATCAGTGAAGAACAGATAGGATTTGGAAAGACAGAAAGGAAGGAGGCAATTACAATATCACTCATTCAATCAAGAAGCTTTTATTAAATATCTTGTATCTTAAATCTACTGTGCTAGGAACTAGGGATAAAATAAAACAGTCCCTGCTCTCAAGAGGCTTAAATTCTAATAACATGCACATTCTATTTGCAAACTCTAAATGCAAATTCTAATCACATGTGCAAATGTCTATATAGACTTTATATTCCAGAAAATAGGGAACCATTAAATTTTTTTGAGTAAGGGAATGGCATGATGAAAATTGTTTTTTAGGAAGATTAACCTGTAAATAGTATGCAGACCTACGGAAAAACTGAGATAAGAGGGTTAACTAATAGGTTGATATAATTAGTTCCAATGTGAAGTTTTGAGCACCTGAATTAGGATACAAGTGGTAGGATTATGAAGGAAGGGACAGATGCCAAAAACAATTAGAAAGGAAAAAATCAACAGTAGATAAAGGGAGTAAGGAAGAAGAAGAAAAAAAAAAAAAACGATTGACATGTCAAATTTTTCTATCCTCATATTCCATTCTTCTTTTCTTCTAAGATTTCTAAATAGTTTCATCACATGAAATGTATAGTGCACTGTGTGTGTGTGTGTGTGTGTGTGTGTGTGTGTGTGTGTAGGATGAAAGAGTATTCTCTCATCAATAGATTCTCATTGTCTCCCCCTACCTGCCAATGGCTGTAGTCATAGAAATTGAGGGGCAGGTAATGAAATATAAAGATGCAGGAATAATCATAAAATTGTATTATTTTCCCTGTGTCCCCTTCTGAAGAAAAAAGGTTTTCCAATGGGTGTGGTCAACTCCATTGACTGATGATGATAGACTTTAACCCCTTATCATCCCTTAAAACACTGAGCTTACCAGCTCTGCAAAGAATACAGGTAAGGAGCAGTGTGGTGGAGTGTGATTTTTCCTTCTGTCCCCTTGCTTATAACTGGAGCAAAAGGATGCATTTTGAAGCAGGACTATTCCCCCAGAAAGATGTATTGTATCCAGCAGGGAACTGAGACATGCATTCTCAAGACATAAATGACAAAAAAAAAGAAAACAAGTTCAAAGACCAAAGTTGAGAAGTCGAGAAAAGAGTCAGCTCCATGGATTCAAGGGAGAGCCAACTCCTCTGACAATTAGGAGTTGAGATTGAAGGGAAGCAGACCCTGAGATGAGAGCTAAACTGAGGAACCCACTCAGGGAAGATTCTGTGTCTAATCAGGTTCAAGATGATGACTCCTTGAAGAGAGAAAAAACATTAAGGCTCCAGGACTAGAGGCATTGCCTTGATGTTCTGTTCCCTACATGTGTGCCACATCACTATAATGTATATTTATGATCATTCTCTCTATTTGTGTATCACGTTTATGGAAGAAATATTCTGGACCTATTGTTAGTCTGCCATGGCTTAGTCAACAATTTTGATCTAGTTGTATCCACTGGCTGAATAGAGAACTGACGATAAGGGATTTCATGTTTTAATTTTAGGAGTACAGATCCACAGAATATCTTGTCCTTTGGTGGAATGATCCAGAAGAGGTAGAACAAGGATAAAAATGAAAAGTAAACCTAACCAGAGAAGTAAAAAGAAAAACTTTGTCAATGGTATTTGACAATTAAAAAATACGTTAGGGTGTTGACACATGATGGGGGGGGGGCATCCTCCTCCACAGCAGTCTACAGACCCCATGCTTGTGTCCTTGGACCTCTGCTGCTTTATGCTGTTTGGCAAACCCCTGTTCCCAGCTGTTGGACCAATCCTCCTTCCCTCCTTCCTTTTCTTTTTTTTTTTTTTTTTTTTTGCCCCCGGGGAAGGGGGGGTGGAGAATTCCTAGTTAGAGAACTATGGGTTATTTGGAGAGTAGATGATAGAATTGTCCTCAGTGTCTTTCCATCTGGGTAACATCTGCCAGAGATTACTCTCCACTAGCATATCATTTCCAGGGTTTCCTCCACATTGCCTCCACATAGGCACTGGAATAAGACTTTTTTTAGACAGATCTCTCACTCTAGTCTGTATCTGTTGCTTTGACTGCTTTCAACTACACAACATAAGATACTCCCTGGTCTTTCCCTAACCTCTTTCCTGCCTCCTTGTGTGTGTGTCTTAAACCCCCCTCTAGATTAAAAACTCTTTGAGGGAAGAGCTGTCTCTTTAATGTCTTCCCAGGGCAGCACAACACCCAGCACGGTCATCAGAGAGGACTAATACCTCTGATGTGGGGGCTCACTAAGCTTTTTTGGGGGCTCTTTATCCACCTTTGGTTTCCACCTCTCAAAAAGCTGTGCCCTGGGCAGGGGCCACACTCCAGTAAAACTTCATGGGCAGATGGGCTAATCAGGGTGAGAGTAACTTAAACCTTAAACCGGTTGGGGAGTTAACAAATGTCTACCCCAAGCACGTGGAGACTTCCTCAGTGGAATGGAATGCCATGAAGGCAGCAGAAGCAGATGCCCTGGAGAGGCATTGGAGGCACCAAGGTCACCCACTGGGTCATTCGCCATTGTCTTGCCACTGGCCTTCCTTCCCTGACTCTGGGA
>JAJPUD010007841.1:0-37944 GCA_023553655.1 Myrmecobius fasciatus | reverse complement strand
TCTTTTGGGCTCCTTCATTTCTGCTTTGCTCATAGAGCACAGCACCTTCTCTGATGAGCTTCAGCAATGCTGAAGGTCTGCCCTGTCACACAGTCAATTCCAACTCTTTCTGACACGAGTGCCATGGAGGGCTTAGAGCTTGATCGGTATTGAAGTCGCCAAGGTCACTCACTGCATCCCAGGACATTGCCAGTCAGTCTGGATCTTTGTCTTGCCACTGGACTAGAGAATGAGACTGACAATTTTGTGCAATTCAGGCTCACTTAAATCCAATTCACATGCAAGTCAAGAAATTACCCAGTAATTTCACTGATCGTCTTCCAAAAGGAAGGATAAACAATAAATGTTGATTGGATTGAATTGGATTTGATTAAATTAGGTTAGGTTGGATTGGATTGGGGTACTTGAAATGCATGAAAATACTGGTCCACAAATCTGCTTTTGTGTCACCCTTGAGTTAAAAATGATTTCTACATTTTAAAATACATTAAAATTTTGTTTTAAAATGTGAAAACATTCTTAGCTCAAAGGCTATAGACTGTAGTTAGTACATGTCAGTTTTTCTTTCCCTGTGCCACCCAAATGTCAAAAGCAGTTTGCTGACCTTGTACTAACGGATTAGTTTAAGGGATTTAATTTTTTTTTAATTTCAAAGAATTTTGTGGTACATTCCTTCAAAAAGTGAAGAAGCTGGTGTGGCTACATGGCACAGTAGATAAAGCCCTGATTCTAGGCTCAAGAGGATCTGAATTCAAATCCCACCTCAGATACTCAACACTGATTAGCTGTGCAACCCTGGGCAAGTCACTTAATCCCAATTGCCTTGCAAAATAAATAAAAATTATTTTTTAAAAAGTGAAGAAGCACTGATTCATGAAGCAAAGTGTATTAAAAATAAGAAAGTGAAGAAGCAGTATCTCATTGATCAAACAGAGTCATGATTCTAAGCACAAGATATATAAGCCATGCTTTCAAAAACCTGATAAATTTTCTGGGTAAACAAGGCATCAATATCTGGAAAGTATTTTGTATCAAAAAGATGAACAGTTCAAAAGATACCACTGAGGTATTAGATGATTAATTGCAAAATAAGTATTTTAGTTTTATTAGTTCAGAGGAAGGTCAGATCCCTGTAAACTTAAACAGGCTAGTAAATCGCCAGAGAGTAAAGGTACTTGAGCTGGGTCTCTTCACATAGAAACAGTTCCATAGGATAGAACTAGAAGCAGTAAGGAAATAGTCTTACATTCTATAGAAAGAAAAACAGAGTGTACTATCTGGCGTTCAATTATCCTAAATATTTGTTACTCTCTTTGTGCCCAGAATTGTACTAGCTGGGCATTGTAAGTAATGCCATAGTCTGGTCCCTAAATTTGAGGAGTTTACAACCTAGCTAAAATACAGCTGTCAAAAGCCTTTGACATTCAGGTGGCACAGGGAAAGAAAAACTGACATGTACTACAAAACTATTCTGCCTACCCAGAGGGCAACTTTCTGGTACTCCCTTTATATGACTTGCTCCTGGTCAATTTAAGAGAACAACCAGTACCTGAGATACCATCCCAGGCTTGGAGAAGTCTTCCGAGACAGGATGGCCCTATCTTTCTCCTCTTGACTTGTTTTGTTAATTCAGGTGGTTATGAAGGACAAACAACTAAAGACAGGTAAAATTCAAGATAAATAGACAAGTCCTATCTATTGCTGTGAATCAGAAATGGAAAAATAATGACATACTGATTAGTCATCAGTCAGCCTCCTCATCAATCTAGTTTGAAATAGTCCATATCCCCCAAATGATATCTTTTTGAAAGAAAAAAAATATCAATTATAGGCTTCATACAAATTTTGTATATATTAGATTTAGGGGAAATACTGACATTATATTCAACCCACAATTAATATATCATTGATAGCTTATACTGAGCTCTTCCTATAACAGAGATTTATGTGTTTATTTTTTAATGTTTTTATTTATTTAAAATTTAAATACAAAATAGGAAAAGAAAAAATTGTCATGCACATATTGAACCTAAGGATTCAAAATATAAAGCAATACATCTCCATTTCAAGAAAGCCTATAAATGAATACTATGATTATGTTCAGAGCTGTCCATCTTTTCTTTGCTTCCTTGTAGATTTTCTTTTGTTCTTTTCTGTGCACTTTATTTTTTCTTTTCTTCTTCCCCACACCCCACCCAGGATATAATTAAGCCTCACACTATACATATGTATATACAAAAGTATATAAAGATTTCTATAATCATATACATCTATAGACCAATACATTTATACATATAAATATGTATATTTTATATATGTAAATATATAAAGATTGTGCTTGTTTGTCTTCTGTTTGTGCAAAGATGGAAAACATCTTTCTTCATAAGTCCAAGTTTTTCCATGTTTTTCTAAATGTACTAACTCATTTTCTACACAACAGCACTATTCTAACCTTAAATTGTCTAGTTATTTTAAATTGTCTGATTAATATGGCTGACATAAAGTAGTTTGCTTATTTTTCCTCTTTTGATTAAATCTGGTTTAGCTTTAACTTTGTCTGAGATCATCATTACTATCTGTTATTTTTTTTTACCTAATAAATTCTACTCCTGATCTTTACTTTATGTTTATATGTCTCTTATTTTCTATCCCTCCTGCCTCCTCTACTTTACTTCTACTTTCTATCTTAGCCTTCTATTTATTTAACCTACCTCTCCAAGAATCTCTCCTTTATCCTTTCCCCTATTCTCTTACTTTCTTGTTTCTTTCTGGAGGTGGATTTTTATAGTCTTCCAAATATATATGTTGTTTCTTTTTTATCCCAATGCCATTAATCTACACTCTTGTCTATATAAAACAGAGATTCTTAATCTTTTTTTGTGTGTCATGGATGCCTTTGGCTATCTGGTGAGACTCACAGGCACATCAGCATAATATTTTAATATGCAAAAATTATATTTAAATACAATTATTAAATTATTTTTTAAAAAATTCACAAACCCCAAGTTAAGAACTCCTTTTATAAAGGTCCAAAGTGTTTGCAAATCTTAAAATATATGTACCCATCCATCAGTTACCGTAAGAATGTAATCATAGTATAATTCTACTTTTGGTCCTGAACACAGGGTCACTGAAGACAAAAGCATGATAGAAAAAGAAATTAACCTGATGGCTGGGCATTTGCCCAGCATTCCCTAAATATCTGGATCTGAAAAGTGTAATGGAGGCATTCAGACTTTCTCCTGGGAAATTCTTCCCACAAGTCTATTCAACCTCAAGGTCAGAGAATTGGATAATGGTGGGTAAAGCACAGACAAAAAATATCCCATATGAGGTCATGAAGAGTCAGATGCAACTGAAAAATGGCTGACCAAAGGCAAAATGTGTAAACTATTTGAAATAATTGCTGTTGAGAAATTTTCATTTTTACCTAATACTTCCTACTTCTTTTAGGCCCACTTGTCTTTTGGTCAAACCTTGACAAGAATGAGAGAAAAGCATAAAGTGCAAGAAATTTGAGAGAAGTGAGAGACCAATGAGAGCCAGAACATTCAGTGAAAGCTCGACAGAGAAAGAAACCCTTAATCTGGGTTTTTAGCGAATTTGAAGAGGTAAAGAGGCAGGGAAAGGGCATTCCGTGAAAAAGGTAGAGGGGAGTGCATAGGGCATAGGGAAAACCCCAAGGGAACTTATACTTCATGTCCTTTGGAGGATTTCTCAACAGATTGAAGACCATAACCTAGAGCAAAAAGGAGCATATGGAGAAACTGAGAACTAGGGAGATTCAGAATCACACAGGAAGTCAGTCAGTCATAGCAGAGCTGGAAGGTGAACTCATGTCCTTTGACTTCAAAATCCAACACTTTTTTTTAAAAACTTCACCAAACTGCGTCCTAAAGAAAGATCAGGGATATGAACAGACAATTTTCAGATGGTGAAATTAAAACCATCTCTAGTCATATGAAAAGTTGCTCCAAATCACTATTGATCAGAGAAATGCAAATTAAAACAACTCTGAGGTACCCCTACACACCTGTCAGATTGGCTAAAATGACAGGAAAAGATAAAGATGAATGTTGGAGGGGATGTGGGAAAACTGGGACACTGATACATTGTTGGTGGAACTGTGAACGGATCCAACCATTCTGGAGAGCAATTTGGAGCTATGCTCAAAAAGTTATCAAACTGTGCATACCCTTTGACCCAGCAGTGTTTCTACTGGGCCTACATCCCAAAGAAATCTTAGAGGAGGGAAAGGACCCCACATGTGCAAGAATGTTTGTGGCAGCCCTTTTTGTAGTGGCTAGAAACTGGAAACTGAATGGATGCCCATCAATTGGAGAATGGCTGAATAAATTATGGCATATGAATGTTATGGAATATTATTGTTCTGTAAGAAACGACCAGCAGGATGGTTTCAGAGAAGCCTGGAGAGACTTACATGAACTGATGCTGAGTGAAATGAGCAGGACCAGGAGATCATTATACACGGCAACAGCAATACTATATGACGATCAATTCTGAGGTCCATGGCTCTCTGCAACAAAGAAATGTCTCAAACTATTTCCAACTGTTCACTGAAGAAAACCATATGAAATATGGACCACAATGTAACATTTTCATGACCTCTATTGATGTTTGCTCTAATTGTGTTGCCTTTCTCTGGTTTTATTTTTTTTCTTGTAGATAGGATTTTTCTTACACAACTTGTCAACTATTATTACATTATTAACATGTAGTGGACTTCCTGCCATCTAGGGGAGGGGAGAGGACTGGGGGTAAAATTTGTAATGGAAAGCTTTGTAAAGATCAATGCTGGGGAACTACCCATACATATGTTATACAAATAAAAAGCTTTAATAAAAAAAAAAAAGAAACACCAAATTAAAAAAAAAAAAAAGAAAGATCAGTAGTGTGGAGTTCTGGTCAACAAACCAACACAATGGTGGCTATATAGATAGTTTAAACTTTGTAAAAACAAAAAACCCTTTCATGAATTATCTCATTTGGAACTTCATAATAACATTGTAAGCTGGTTACTACTATTTTATAGGAGAGCAAAATAAGGCTCCCTAGCCAGGTAGTGTGGGAACAGAGATCCAAATCTACATCTCTTCTGACTCCAAAGACTATCCTCTCTTCAGTAGAGGAGGCATGATCCCTCTAAGAGCCAATCCTATCCTCCTCTAGTTGGGGAACAAGATGGCGGGAATGGAGTTCTGAACATTCAAAGAAAAGTAACCACAAACTGAACCACCAATTTCCACAGCAAACAACACCATCCACAAACATGTTCAAGGTCTACCTCCCTAGTAGAATGGATACACATATGGGTGAGAAGGAAGAAAATCAGATAGGAAAGAGCAAATTTGAACTTTAGGGGAACAAAATTATTTCAGGGCTGTAATCAAAAATTTACACTTTAGTAGGGCTTTGGAAAATCTCAATATTCAGCAAAATTCTGCCCTGTATAGTGGTAATGTCTGATGAGGACAGAATTTAGCTCTCTTCTTATTTCTTCTCAACTGCTCATGTGACTTCTTGTAAAACATAAAAGACATTTTGGCATCTAGAATTTCTGAGGACAGCATTAATCACAATGAAATTTGACTAAGCAAAGACCTTGTTTGACTAATAAAGTGATTTAAAGCTCTCTAGTGCACATGCATTAGTAACGATAAAAGCCAGAAAATGCTCCTCCAATGGGAGTTCTATACTAATGATATCATAGATCTTTTGTGTATTATTATTATTTCATGACCCATTACTGGTTTGTCCAGGGCAGGGTTATCTGTAAGGGATATAGTCTCTTACTGGACAGAGATAGTATTTGGAGTCAAAGGACATGGGTTCAAATCCCAACTGATACTATCTATGTTATCTTAAATGACTTATCTATGTTATCTTAGATAAGTCATTTAACTATATTGGGTCTTAATGTTGCCTCATCTGCAAAATGAGGGCTAGGTACTCTCTGAGGACCCTTCATATTCTGTAATTCTCATTATAATGCAGCCCTGCTTCTTTATCCCATTCCTCTGACCAATCATCTCTTTGTGTCTGCCTTCTCAAGGAAACAATGACAAATTGCTAGTGAGTTTAGAACTTATGTCCTGAGGACTGAGCTAGATTTAACCAAAAGCATAGACAGAACAGCTTAGACTCACTCTTCTCTGGCACAGACTGGCTAGGACAATGTTGGTTTCATTTTGGGATTCATTTTGTTCAGATTGTTACAGTCATACACTGGCAGTGAAACTACATAATTTCCCAATTCAGATTTTATATTCTGAAAGTCTAAGCTGTTCTCTTAAATCTTGTATTTCTGTGATTAAATATTCTCAATTTCCTTCTTTTTTAATGGATGTTGTGGAAGTTTCTATTTTTCCAATATTTTTTTTTTTTTGCTTTTTGCTGAGGCAATTGGGGTTAAGTGACTTGCCCAGGGTCACACAGCTAGGGAATGTTAAGTGTCTGAGACCAGATTTGAACTCAGGTCCTCCTGACTTCAGGGCTGGTGCTCTATCCACTGAGCCACCTAGCTGCCCCTTTCCAATATTTCTTAAGTCATTTTCTTTTTCTTTCTTTCTTTTTTTTTATTAAAAGCTTTTTATTTACAGAACATGAGTGATTTTTCTACATTGACCTTTGCAAAACTTTTTTTTTTGTTCCAAGCTTTTCCCCTCTTTCCCCCCACCCCTAGATGACAGGTAATCTAATACATGCTAAATATGTTAAATTATATGACAAATCCAATATATGTATACATATCTATACAGTTATCTTACTGTACAAGAAACGTCAGATCTAGAAAGAGAGAGAAAAAAAAACAACCTAAGAAGGAAAACAAAATGCAAGGAAATATTCACAGAAAGCGTTAAAATGCTGTGTTGTGGTTCACACTCAGTTCCCACAGGCCTCTCTCTGGATGTCTATGACTATCTTCATTGCTGAACAATAGGAACTGGTTTGAATCACATCATGGTTGAAAAGAACCATGTCCATCAGAAGTGATCATCGTATAGTTTTGCTGCTGCTGTGTATAATGTTCTCCTGGTTCTGCTCATTTCACTTAGCATCAGTTCATACAGGTCTCTCCAGGCCTCTCTGAAATTATCTTGTTGGTCATTTCTTACAGAACAATAATTTTCCATGACATTCATATACCATAATTTATTCAGCCATTCTCCAATTGATGGGCATCCATTCACTTTCCAGTTTCTTGCCACTACAAAAAGGGCTGCCACAAACATTCTTGCACATGTGGGTCCCTTTCCTTCCTTTAAGATCTCTTTGGGATATAAGCCCAATAGAAACACTGCTGGGTCAAAGGGTATGCACAGTTTGACAACTTTTTGAGCATAGCTCCAAATTGCTCTCCAGAATGGTTGGATCCGTTCACAGTTCCACCAACAAAGTATCAGTGTCCCAGTTTTCCCACATCCCCTCCAACATTCATCTTTATCTTTTCCTGTCATTTTAGCCAATCTGACAGGTATGTAGTGGTATCTCAGAGTTGTCTTAATTTGCATTTCTCTGATCAATGGTGATTTGGAGCACCTTCTCATGTGACTAGAAATAGTTTCAATTTCTTCATCTGAAAATTGTCTGTTCATATCTTTTGACCATTTATCAATCGGAGAATGGCTTGAATTCTTATATATTTGAGTCAATTCTCTATATATTTTAGAAATGAGGCCTTTATCAGAATCTTTTAATGTAAAAATGTTTTCCCAGTTTATTGCTTCCCTTCTAATCTTGTCTGCATTCATTTTGTTTGTACAAAAACTTTTTAACTTGATATAGTCAAAATTATCTATTTTGTGATTAATGATGATCTCTAGTTCTTCTTTGGTCACAAATTACTTCCTCCTCCACAGGTCTGAGAAGTAATCCATCCTACATTGTTCTAATTTGTTTATAATATCATTCTTTATGTCTAGATCACGAATCGATTTCAAACTTATCTTGGTATACGGTGTTAGATGTGGGTCAATGCCTAATTTCTTCCATACTAGTTTCCAATTTTCCCAGTAGTTTTTGTCAAATAGTGAGTTTTTACCCCAAAAGCTGGGGTCTTTGGGTTTATCAAACACTAGATTACTATTGTCATTGAGTATTTTGTCCTGTGAACCTAACCTATTTCACTGATCCACTACTCTTGTTTCTTATCCAGTACCAAATGCTTTTGATGACCACTGCTTTATAATATAGTTTTAGATCTGGTATAGCTAGGCCACCCTCATTTGCTTTTTTTTTTTTCATTAATTCCCTTGAAATTCTTGATCTTTTGTTTTTCCAGATGAATTTTGTTGTTATTTTTTCTAGGTCAGTTAAATAATTTCTTGGGAGTTTGATTGGTATAGCACTAAATAACTAGATTAGTTTAGGTAGTATTGCCATCTTTATTATATTCGCTCGACCTATCCAAGAGCACTTGATATTTTCCCAATTGTTTAGATCTGACCTTATTTGTGTGGAGAGTGTTTTGTAGTTTTGCTCATATAGTTCCTGACTTTCTCTTGGCAGATATATTTGCAAATATTTTATACTATCGAAAGTTATTTTAAATGGAATTTCTCTTTGTATCTCTTGCTGTTGGATTTTGTGAGTGATGTATAAAAATGCTGATGATTTATGTGGATTTATTCTGTATTCTGCAACTTTGCTAAAGTTGTGGATTAATTCCAATAGTTTTTAGTTGATTCTCTAGGGTCTTAAATCATTTTCAATCTTGATTCTGCCCTCCAAAATATTCATCATCAATTTGATGTTACTGTGCATTGATCATTATGTTAAACATTCGATGTATAGATAGATATCTATTGAGTTGTGTGCAGAGCTTTATTGGGGGAGACAATGTACATACAAAGGAAAAGCTACAAAACAAAAGGGCATAATTTGATGCAAATAAGTTGGTTGGTTGGTTGGCTGTTGTCCTTCATACTCCAAGAGGACCAAAATGACATCACTATGTTAGAATTAATTTACAGTGTGTCCAACTATGACTAATCAGACCAAAACATGCTCAGAATGCTTTGCCACAGTTCAGACACAGATAGTCCCTATGAACATTTGGAGTTATTATAATGACCATTGGACCTCTGAAAATATAGAAAGTCAAAATTTCTTTACATTCCCTTCTGTTATACTCAAGCTTCTCATTAGTGTCTCTCAAGCTGAGCCGTCCATGTGGACTCTCCCCATTTTTCCTTATTAAATTGCTTCTCTTCTATCATCCACATTTGTCTGCTGACATCATGTTCATTTCTTCCTGATCACATTTGCTGGACAAAAACTTGTTATTTTCTACCAGTTAAAGATGCACATGGATAGTTTTCTATGCCTTTCTTTATACAACTGTATTGGTTGTTTTATTGTTATTGTTTTCCTGAAAGACTGACTTCTGGATTACCTCCAATTTACCTTATATGATTAGGGTTTACCTGCTGTTTCCCCTATAGACTGTATTCTCCTTGAAGGAAAGGACAGGAAGTTTCTGCCTTTTTTTGGATCCCCAAAACTCAGCAGTGTCTCAATTCTTGACTTGATCGGACCTGATTTATTCTGAGAGCATGGACGCTAGAGGTCACAGTGGATAGACTGCCAGGTCTGCAGGCAGGAAGACTCATCTTCTTGAATTCAAATCTAGCCTTAAAGGCTTTCTAATTGTGTGATCCGACGCAAGTCACTTAACCCTGCTTGCCTCATTTTTCTCCTCTGTAAAGAGCTGGAGAAGGAAATGGCAAACCTCTCCAGTATCTTTGCCAAGAAAATCCCAAATGGGGTCATGAACCGTTGGATGTGACTGAAACTACTGAAAACAATTTGGGGAGCACCGCAAGGGCAGTTCCTGAGTCTTTAAAAAAGTTATTGACAGGTTTTCTTTTTGAATTATCTTCATTTTCTTTTTTAAAAATTTTATTTATTTTATTCTGAAGTTCAGAAATAAAACAAGTATTTCCAGAATAGAATAGAATAGGAAAAAAAGATGGTTGTAACTGAAACTGCAAATCTATTATATATAACTTGCTATTCTTTTTAAGTATATAATAAAGTTATCATGCAACTTTCTTTTTTCCCCTTTTTTCTTCCCTTCCCACTACTCCCCCCAAGATGGCTAACATTAGACACAAATGTATATTTGAATATATGTGTATATGTAAAACCATTCTACACATCTATTTGTCAGTTCTTTCTCTTTGTTTTCCACTATATTCCCCTCTATTCTTTTATCTAGTCATTTATTTTAATAAAGAATTTAAAAGGCATAAAAAAGCATTTAGCAAAACTAAGCAACATATCAACAATGTCCCAGGGTATATGCAATATCCCATATCTAGATTCTGCCATCTCTGCAAAGAAAGGAGAGAGGTGCATTGTCATATCTCCTTTTTTGTAGCCAAGTTGGTTATTATAACTATACTTTGTTCAGTTTTTATTATCTTACACTGTTAGAATTATCACATATACTATATTCCTGGTTCTGCCTACCTCAATTTCTTTCAGTTCATACAAGTCTTCCTAATTTTTTCCTATACTTCATTTCTTACAGCACAATAATAGTCCATTAAATTCACTTATCACTAAAATCACTTATCAATCACTTGGCACCATACTTTATTTCAGGGTTTCTTTTACTACTACCGAAATGCTGAAGATGAGTATTTCTGTCTCCAGTTCCCCTTGCAAAAGGAATTTCTTCTCCCCTTTTACTCTGACATGACCAGACTCGTTTATCTGCTTTTTTTTTTACTTTTCCTCTCCAGGTCCTTGGATGTGGTTCTGTAGCCCAAGCCGTCCTCAGCCGCGGGGTTGCAGGTGGAATTGTAACCATAAATGTTGGCTTTGCAGTGGCTGTTGCAATGGCTGTTTATGTGTCGGGAGGCGTCTCTGGTAAGTAGCACTTTTTCTCATCTCCAATCATATAAAGCCCTTTTTCAGGCACTGTGCTTCACAATTACCTCATTTGATCTTCATTCACAATAACCCTGAAATGCAGGCATTTCAGTCATGTCCAGCTCTTTGTGAATCTCTTTAGGGTTCTCTTAACATTTTCTTCTCCAATTTATTTAACAAATGAGGGGCTGAGGCAAATGGGGTTAAGTGACTTGCCCAGGATCACACAGCTAGTAAGTACCTGAGGCCAGATTTGAACTCAGGAAGATGAGTATTTCTGTCTCCAGGTCCAGTATTCTATCCACTGTACTATCCATTTGCTATTATTATTCCCATTTTACAGAAGATGAAATGGAGGTACATGGATTAAATGACTTGCTTAGAGTTACACAGTCATTAAGTATCTGAGGCTGCATTTGAACTCAGATCTTCCTGATTTTAGGCCCAGTATTCTATCCATTGTACCACTTAGCTGACAAAAAATGAATTCTGTCATCTAAAAAAAGTCATAAAAATAGCTTAGTGAATCCATTTTACCATATTCAAATGTCAGGGCCTTCAGATACTTTTGAAGCCTTCTTCATACTTGATTTAAGCCTTTTTTCCCTGGAAGGGGAGTAAGATGATGTTGGTTCAAATAAGATCTATCCTGGGAGGTCCAAAACAACCAGATTATTTTCAGATACAAAGACTAATTATGAGTTTTACCTTAAATATTCTTCTGATTAACTTAATAGAAAGGGGAATATCCAAGAGAGCTAGAGATCTGTTGAATATCTTGTTCCCTTCTCTTTCTAGTACTTCTGCCTTGCTAAATGTCAAATCTATTCAACAACCTCCATCATCTACCTTCTTTGTTCCCTCCTCTGGAACAGTGGGTATTTTTTGACAAAACCCATCACTAATTAGAAATTTGGATTTTCTTAACTTCATCTGGATAATCCTTTTATTAATTTTTATTGACTTCTTATTAAATTTATTAGTAACCATTCCAAACATCTTTAACTCAAATTCCCAAATCTACCTTCCACCTTCCCTCTGCTTTCTCATTAAATGATCTAATCTGACTTTACAGAAAAGATTTTATCTAGCCAAAGTGAACTGCAGCCTCTAGTCTGTACACACAGAACTTGCCTTTTCCTTCTCTTGTTTTCAGAGGATAATGTGGACTCTGTACTTATGAAGACCAACCCTCCTAGTGTGCTCTTAATCCTTATTCACTCTCATTCATTATGATGTTTTGTTCTGTTAAATATTTCCACTCCCTCTTTTTTCTTCAAACCACCTGGTTTGGTTCATCTCTTTATCTCTCTGGACCCTCCTTTTCTGTTCTTCCTCCTCCTCTCACTCCTATGTGGGCATTCTCTAACACTCTAGTTCTCTTCTTTTTTCACTACATTCTTCCACTTGGCAACCTTATCTATTCCAATATAATTTCAGTTATCATCTCTGTTCAAACAGCTACAAAATTTATGCCTCAACTACTTACTTGAGGTTCAAATGACTAACATCTAATGCAAAACTATATGGTGACATACTGCAAACTTAACCTATCCAAGACTTAACTAATTATCACCATCATCCAAAATATGTTCCTTTCCTTTAAATGTTCCTTTGTGACATCACTTTTCCATCTAATCAGGTTCAAAATTTGAAAGACATCTTTGAATCTCCCCTTCTTTTCGTCTTTATATCCAAGAAGTTGACAAGACATATGAATTATACTTTTACAATGTCCTTCCTCTCTGATTCTTCTTTTCTACTTCTGTATGGTATTGTGAGAGAAACATTAGCTCTAGAATCAAGAGACCTGGTTTTAAGTTCTAGCTTTGTCACATTTTAGTTGTATGAACTCAGGCAAATCACTTAAACCCTGAGTGCCAGTTTACTTATTTATAAAATGAACAGCTTATATTTCAAGTCCATTCCAGCTTGAATCTTTTAGGTCCAATTCAGGTGGCCTTTGACTTTTCCAAAAACTACTGCCTGTTTGTCTTTCCTCTCCAAACCATCCTTCACCTCGTACCAATACAATCTTTCTAATATATGTTTGCCACTGTTTAGGGAGAATGTTGCCATCCAAAACACCGAGAGTTATAGTGGTGGAAGCTATCCAGCTGAGAGGAATTCAGATGAAGCTGGAGGTCAGAAACTCCTTGGGTGAAAATAAAAGCACATAAAAACTTGCAGAATCCTGAGAGAAGCAAACAGGGAAATCTTTGCTGTACTTGATTCTGTTACCCACATTGGCACAGAACTGCTGAAGCTCAACCCCAAACAATGCTTGTCACTAGCCCCAAGGACTTGTATGGTCTTGGATGTGACAGTACTTCCAATATCACATTCAACTTCACTGGAATTTTAGCTGCCAACTTGGACTTCATTGAATGACACTTCTCAGCCTCATGGCAAGTTAGGTAGCACAACAGATAGAATATTGGGTCTACAGTCAAAAAGACCTAAGTTCAGATCTAGCCTCAGGCACTTAACTGTGTGACACCAGGCAAGTCACTTGATGTCTTATGCCTCAGTTTCCTCAACTGTAAAATGGGGAGAATAATAGCACTTACCTCAAAGAGTTGTGCAAATCAAGTGAGATAGTAATTATAAAGCACTTAGCCTTATGCCTGGCACATAGTAGGTACTTAATAAGTACTGGTTTCCTTTCTTTCCAGATCTTTATCTACATAGATATTGTCTACTATTCCCTCAAATTGTGAAGACTTTAACCATTAACTCAGCTCACAAAGGGACAGGATCAGGAGGAAGCAATAAATATGGGGATGGTCATTTTATTCTTTTCAAAAGTCCTTGGTGGTTCCTCCTACTTAAAGAACAAAATGTAAATACCTTCATCTGTCATTCAAAGCCCTTTCCCAACTTTAACAGATACTACTCTCTTTTGTTCTATATTGGATATCCTGTCCATTGTCTGCCATGTATGAATAGTTTTTTGGAAAGTGTACATTTGGCATTCCAACAATGTGGCCAGCCCAATGCAGTTGTGCTCTCTGCAGTAGAGTTTGAATGCTTAGCAGCTTCATTTGAGAAAGGACCTCAGAGTCTGGTACCTCATCTTGCCAGGTGATTTTCAGAATCTTCCTAAGACAATTCAAATGGAAGCCATTCAGTTTCCTGGCATGGTGCTGGTACCCTGCCCAGGTTTCACAGGCATACAACAATGAGATCAGCACATCAGCTGTGTGGTCAGTCTAATCCCTTTCCTCTCCCATACTTTCCTTCAGAGCCTCCCAAACACTGAGCTAGCTCTGGCAATGTGTATGTCAATCTCATTATCAAGGTGGATGTGCCTGGAAAGTATCATTTTGGGGCTCTTCAAGTATGAAGGACAACAACCAGCCAAGTCTCCCTCAACATTTCTACCAAAACTTTTCCTTTCTTCCAAGGTTCAGCTCAAGTACTGTCACCTCCATGAAGCCTTCCCAATTAATTTTAAGTGATTTCTTCTTCTTCAAAACTCTCACACCATTCTTTTTCAGTTTCTATGCAAATTTTTTATTAGATTGTATTACATTCAATTTTTGTATTTCATATTATTATATCTCCCAAATGGATAGTATAGTCCTTGAGGACTATGATTATATGGTTTCATCTTTGTTTCCTTAGCATAGTATACATAACAAGGGTTTAATAAATAATTGTTAAATTGAATTCACAGCCTGTCAGAGTGGATTTGAACTTTATCTAGTCTTTTAGAGGTATTCCAGGACATCTAGGGCCCATTACATAGTAAGCACTTAATAAAGACGTATTGACTGATTTAGATTTTTGATGTACTTCCAGGGTACCTGATTGCCAA
Organism: Myrmecobius fasciatus; assembly: GCA_023553655.1. Lineage (NCBI taxonomy): Eukaryota > Metazoa > Chordata > Mammalia > Dasyuromorphia > Myrmecobiidae > Myrmecobius > Myrmecobius fasciatus. The sequence continues at coordinate 23,225 of JAJPUD010007841.1, read as the reverse complement.
TCTGAACTGAAATGGGATTTATACCCAATCAGCCCATACTCTCAAGTCCTGAAAACATGGAGCTGTTTCAGGACCTACTAGAGGGTCCCTGATAACCTAAACTCTTCTTTTTATGCTTCATCTTTTTAAAGGAAGAAAACCCTATTTCCTCTCACTGTTTTGAGTTCAAAAAAGAAAGCAATGCAGAAAAGGTCATCTAACTTAGACTTTGTTTCTGAGCTGTATTGTTTTCTATGGCTATGGGCTGGTGTTGAATAAACTCTCCCCAGTGTAAGAGGGGTTTAAGATAAGATTCACTTGTCACAGAGGATCACCATTAGTTAAGCAGTCTTTTTCCCAGTAAAGATTTTTGCTGTATGGATGCTGAAGAGGGATTGATTATAACTCTCTGAAGGCCTCTTGGATCTAGACAAGCTAGTAAAGAAATTCACTAGGCATGGAACTAAATCTCTCAGATCCTTGGCATTCCTTAATCCTGTTACTCTAGGAGTCCAAAGTAAATTTTCTGGGTTTGAGTTACACTGATTCAAAGAATATGTTCTACAGAGTGTGACCAGCATTTTAACTCACATATTACCTTGCTTCAAATACAATTCAAAGGCATTAAGCACAGCAAGATGGTAATGATTTTATGGATAATTAACAGTGGCCATCAGAATTCTAGTCAAAATTGCAAAATAAGAGGAATTGGTTCCTTCTTATCTTACCTTGTCCATCTTCCATGGCCTAGTTTTTCTTTCCCTACCAGACACTTGGTACTCCCATTTTTATTTTTTTATTTTTTAAAACTTCCTAATCTTTCTGGAAGGAGGTTCTGCTCCATAATTACTTACCTATAACTGATCTCAAAGTCAAATTTTAAAAAGATTCAATCAAAAGAGGATTATTTATTATGTCAGCCATATCAATATCATTTTAAATCCATGTTTACATATAATTGTGTGTATGTGTATATATGTATGTACACATATATGTGTGTATATATGTATACATAAATATATCTGTGCTTAACTATAGCTATATGGGGGAGGTGAGGAGGAGGAAAGGGGAAAAAGGAATAAAATTTAAAAGTGCACAGCAGAGAACAAAAGAAAATCTACAAGGAAGCAAAGAAAAGATGGATAATTCTGAATACAATGTCTTCTACTATTATTTATACTTTCTTGAAATGGAAATTTGTTGTTAGATATTTTAAATCCTCCCTGATGTTCTGCTGGGAACATGAAAAAAAATTGTTTTTTGTTTTGTCTTTTTCTTTCTTTTCTATTTTTAAAAATTATTTTGCATATTTATTTTAAATAAACAAATACATAAAAACTCATTCTTCCTTTCCATGAGGCCTTTCTCATATCTGTTCTCCACCTTTATCCCATCTTTAGCAGAATTATTTTCTACAATTCTCATATATTTAGGAAATATGATTAAAGAAATTTGGCAAAAAGTGGCCAAAAGGATTAATCCTGGCATAAGATATTTGCATTTTAAAAGATACAATTTTTTAAACATATATGAATGCCAGTTGGTGGCTATTTTGGAGAGATTTTTGAATTGACAAGAATTCTTAGTGGGCTTCTGGCCACTTGGCTCTTTTTAACAGTAGTAGTGAGGGGAAACCAAGGCAACTGAGTGGTGACAGATTAAGTGCTGGACCTGAAGTCAGGACGATCTGAGGTTGAATCCTGCCTTAGTCATCAACTAGCCATATGCCCATGAAGGAGCAAATTCCTTTATTTCTATCAGTCTCAGGTTCCTCATGAGTAAAATGAAGATAGTAGCAGCACCTACTTCACAGGGCGGTTGTGAGGGTCAAATGAAATAACATGAAAATTGTTTTGCAAACATGAAAGTCAAATATAAATGTTAGTATTGTTCTCTAGAGTTTCTGCTGAGCAGGGCAAAAAAAGAGCAATAAGAATGAAAAGTTAGGGTCATCTTATCTTGTGAGTTTCCACTTCCCTTTCTGACCCCTCTTCCATCTCCTGGCACCACCATTACTTCATCCAAGGCCTTTTCCTCACTATAAATGGAGTTCAATTATATTTACAAGATTTCAGAACCTGTGCTGGAGAATAACATAGATTTTATTACTGCTTTGGGTAGATATGAAAGCTTAGAACTTGAACTACTGTGGTAAAGCCAAGGAGACATAGCACTATTCAGGAATTCACCTGTTATTTCTTCTGATAGTCCAAATGTAAATGGCCAACTCTCCAAGGCAGTTCTCCTCCCCAGTGCCCAATCTAGCTCAGAAATAAAGGAGAAATCATTGTCCTGAGGTGGCAACTTCCCCCATTCTCTGGTCTTGGTTTAGGAAGAAAGGATGGCCATCACCACAATGCCCAAGTCCTTTGACCCTTGGTTCTCCTGGCTCTTTTCCCAGACTTTCTGGGAAAGGAAAGATGGCAGCAACTCAAATGGAGACAAGCAATATTTTTTGGCTCCTCTATAATCCTTCTTTTCTTGATTGCTAAACATCCAGATATAGAAAAACAAAATAAAACAAAACATGAAATATAGCATGAATTTGAGGTTGGAGGTAATAATTCTAGGAAGAGGGAGACAAGGATATTTTTATTACCTGTTTTTCTGTTCTAGGGTCTTTTGAGTGCTTGGGTACACAAGGTGGTAATGTAGTTCCAGTAAATGTGTAAATAGGGCACAAAAATGATTTCCAAATCCTTGGCAGGGAAAAACATGGGTAGCTTTTGATTAGTGTTTTTGTAGAAAAGCAGGATGCATGCAATGTTTTCTGGGGTGGCATCCCTTATCCAAAGTAACTGGAGACATTCCTTTAACTGTTAACTACTGTGCAGCCAATTTACCAATTGGAAGCTTTTCCAAGGACCAGATATGAGATTAATAACATAACAAAAGAGAAGTGTGGACAGCTAGGTGGCACAGTGGATAGAGCACCAGACCTGAAGTCAGGAGGACCTGAGTTCAAATCTGGTCTCAGACACTTCCTAGCTGTGTGATCCTGGGCAAGTCACTTAACCCCAATTGCCTCAGCCAAGAGAGAGAGAGAGAGAGAGAGAGAGAGAGAGAGAGAGAGAGAGAGAGGTGATAGTAGGTCAAGTCTAAAAGCTCAAAAGTCAATATCTGAAGATTATACCAATAGACAGATACATAAAGTCATAAGAACATAGATTCTGAATTGGAAGGGAACTTTGAGTCCACTTTCTATCATTTCACAGTTATTTGACTTAGACAATATTACAGAGATAATAAGTATTAGAACTAGAACTTGAACCCAGGACCTCTGAGTTCGAATCCAACAGATTTTCCAACTCTATTGCATAGCCTCAGTCTGGTAATTGGAAAAGACCTGGATCTGGGCTCTGAAGAACTGGTTTTGAATCATGGCTTTGCCACTCCCCACAAGTATGACCAGGAGTACAATGTCATTATCCCAGTCTCTTCATCTGTTAAACAAAGGGGTTGGGTTAGACAATCTCAAAGGTCTCTCCTTTCTCTAAATCTTAGAATTACAGTGTCTAGGTATTAGAAGGCAACTTAGAAGTCATCTTCAAGAGATGGATGTAACTCAAAATAACCTTAGCTTTCCCATTATGCCATTATGTATTAATGAATGCCCCATTATGAATTAATCACTAAGTTTTATTTTCTTCAATTTATTTAATGTTTCTGACTCTTGGGAGAAGCCATTTGCTTTAAACTCCCTGTTTAAAGTTGCACTTCCTTTTATTTGTCGTTGTGAGATCTCCATATATAGTAAATCATTTCAAATCGAATTTCCTTGTCCTATTTTCAACTATGTTTGCAGGCATAACATATCTAATCAGATACTTGCCAGTGACTCTTTTGGGCACTTCCCCAATTCCCCACTTTTTTGTCTTCCTATGTTCTTTAAATTTTTTTTTCTCCTTTTTCTTTTTCACCTACATTCTGAATGTACTTAAACCACATTCCACAAACTGAAATCTCTTCTAAATATGGGTTATGTTCTCTAGGGAAAAATGTCTTCATTAGAGACACAAATGCCTATAAGCTCAAAGATGATTTTTTTTTTTTTACTATTTTTCTATACAATAAAAATGAGGATTCTTGTGATAAGATCAAAATCAAAAAAGGAATGAAGCCAGTTACTGATTGTACAGATGCAAAGACATCTGGGAAAGTAAATGAGGCACTCCACAGAGTAAAAATCATGCCTGAGGTCTTGACCAGAAAAGAACACAAAAGACATGGAGAAATCTCTGTCTAGCCCAAGGTTACAAGAAAGTCATGATGATTTTCTTTTTAATATAAGGGAAATATGTTTGGGTAGAATGGAGAACACATTTCTCATATGTTACAAGAAACAAATTGAATTTCATTGTCCTGAACACATGAAATACATGACAGTATTTTTTCAGGAACAATTCACTGGAAGTGTCTTCTGTTTATAATCTCAAGCTTGCTTTTACTATCCTTATAATGAAAATTGGGAAGTTGCTGGATTTTGGTTTCAATCTAATACAAACACTGTACGTCCCTCCTAGCCCCCGTCATTGTGATAATTTCGGATGATCTAAAAGTGATATTTACTATGTGACTCTAAAAAGCAGAACTATCTGGGAAAAGGTAAAAATAGTAATTATGCCATACAAATAAAGTATAAGAACAAGAACTGACACAGGAAATTAGATAGGGGACGAGAGCTGGTAGTTCTGAAAACCTGTTCTTATAAGGAATGGGGTAAAGAGAGCAATGTAATGGGTAGAAGTAAAGTAGAAGAGTTAGCAGAGATAGGAAATGAGATATCCAAAAACAATAATTTATTAGAAAAATAGGGGTAGTAATCATTGATGTCAGACAAAGTCAAACAAAGCTTCAATCAAGAAAGAAATACACATTATATGTCAACCATATTAGTAGTATTTAAACATATGTGTATATGTATGTACATATACATATGTATATGCACATGTTTGCATGTGGATGCATATATGTATGTATATGTGCATCTATATACATAAAGGTATTTGTGCTTAACTACAGCTTCCTTGGAAGCAGAGGTGGGGAGGAGGAAAATCAAGTAAAAAGTACACAGCACATAATGAAAACCTATAAGGAAGCAAAGAAAAGATGGACAATTATCAATATAGTGTTTTCTATTATTATATATGCTTTCTTAAAATAAAAATTTATTGTTATATATTTGAGTCTTCTCATATTCTGCTATATACATGATACTGTTTTTTTTCTTCTTCTGCCTCTTTCTATTTTGTTTTTTCTTGTTTTGCACTTAAGTTTTAAATAAATGAATGCATTTCAAAAATAAATAAAAGTGACATTTACTCTCTTTGAGGTTTTTATTCTATAGACTAGATATAACAGATTATATAGTTTGAGAATTAAGGTAGGGGAATTTGAAGTTCGTCACTATTTTTATTTCTAGTGAGATTTTAGATCTTTGTTTTCTCTCTATTCTGATCCTCTCATGATTCATTTTCCATAATTTGATATTCCATGCAGGTGGTCACATTAACCCAGCAGTGTCCTTTGCTATGTGTCTCTATGGACGGATGAAATGGTATAAATTCCCTTTCTATATGGGGGCCCAGTTCCTGGGGGCTTTTCTAGGAGCTGCAGCCCTCTTTGGAATATACTATGGTGAGTTGGCCACTTGGATTGGGAGGATAAGGGAAAGGGATTAAATTTGAGTTAAAATTATTTTGAAGATTATAATGAGGATAAGAAAAAGATAGTGGGAGAACTCACCAGATACAGTAACAAGGGAAAACTACTCTGAAGATAGTAATGTCCAAGAAGAATGGAATACTATCATTATTAGGTCAAATTTATTAAGTCCCTAAAGGAACTAAATGCTGTGTTAACGATAGAGAAAAATAATAATCGAAGTAATTTACATCTAAAAAGTTCTCTAAGATATCCATCACAAGAGGGGAAGTATGTCAACAGAGTAATAACATTTTTCAGGAATTTCTATTTCCATTGATGTCTTCCATTTGGTTGGGGAAGGGGAGGCGGGCCAGTGGAACAGGGTAATTTGAATAGCTTTTGAAAAGAAGCCTTAGAAGAAAGAGAAAGGCCAGTATAACAAAGGTGGAATGAAAGTTGACCCTTCTCTGGCATAGGTCCTCAGTTCTCTCCACAACATTGTTAGTATTCTGAATAAAAGTACTAATGAGAACACAGGATGAAAGGTCACCACAACTTGGGATTCTAATTGGGACTCTCACTAATTTATTGTGTTAAGTAAGCTATCTCTAGGTTTCCATATCTCTGAAATGAAGCTTAACCTTGAAAGTACCTTCAAGCATTAACATTTTAAATTAATGAAATTGGGATCCCAAAACATTCTTCTAATCTGGTCCAAAGCAAGAGTAATATTTCAGCTTTCCCAATCAAGTATTTTAGGAAACAATGGCAATTAGTAATATGAAATAATTCTTGGAATCAAACAGTCAATATTCATTAATATCATACTATGCTAAGCACTGGGAATACAAAAAAAAAAGTAAAAGCAGTCCCTTCTTTCAAGAAGTTTCCAATCTAATGAAGAAGATAGCCTGCAAACAACTTTGTACAAGCAAGTTCTGTGCATGATAAATTGGAGGTAGTCCACATAGAAAAGGCATTAGAATTAAAGGGGTGAGGAAAGAGTTGGGGAAAGACTTCCTCGATCATAAATTTAGGGCTAGGTGATTGGCAAATGCTAGGTTACTGGAAAAATCATTCACCTGTATTACCCCCCTACTGAGTGACAGAGCTGGGATTTGCATTGAGGTCTTCTAAATTCAAATTCAGCACACATTTCCCTGCTTCAGATAGATCTGAAAAGGGAAACATTCTGGAATTTAAAAATTCAGTTTTAACACTCAGAGGTAAAGTCATTCTCAGTAGGAAAATTGAAAAATAAAGCAGATTTAAAATATGAGCTCGGCTCTGCTGCTAGCCAGTCACAGTCACTAGTTTCCAGATCCCTTTCTCTCTCTGTGATGAGATAATGTGGTAGAATGGGGCTGAGGAGAAAACCTAAAACCCTGAATTTGAAATCAGAGAAGACATGACTTCTGGTCTTTCACTATACTAGGTGCTCTCCAACTTGGTTACACTGGAGAGGTTCAAGGATGTGCTGGTAAACTTTTAACAACCATCTCTCTTGTGTATCAAAACATAAGGCTTATTTAGGCTTATTTTAAAATTTAATCTATTTTACATCATTTTCTCAAGTCTGGAGTAGAGGGATGTCCCTTTAAAGGACAACTCTGGGGCCAAAAAGAGAACATTCTAAGCTGTGGGTGATTCAAAGACAATCAGCCAGCCACAGATGGCCTTCAGGCTTGGTATAGTTAATCAGTGAAACAATAAATCAAGCCCTGATTTACTGCTTTTCTAAATTTCCCCAGTGTGAATATTCACCTTGAAAATGTAACAATCAGCTTTTCTCAGTCAGTGGGAACACACCTCTAATGGAGCTTGATAGGATTTAGAGATAGAAGAATTCTAATGCTTAACTAGTCCAGCCCCTTCATTTTAGGATTAAATGTCTAAGGTTGGAAGAGTTTTTAGAGATCATCCAATCCAACTCCTCATTTTATAGGAAATTTGAACCCAAAGAAGTTAAACAACAGCTAGTAAATGGTCAGAGGTAAGATTCAATCCCAGGTTTTCCAATTCCAACTCACTTTCCACTGTACCATGCTTCTATCTACATAGGAGGAAACTGGCTTGCCTAAGAACATGTTAAAAAAAAAAAAACCTAGGATGTAAATTCAGGTTTCTCTGACTTTGATGCTCTCTCTTCTATTCAATGAAGCTCTTTGGATTGGACTTAAAACTTCATCCTTTTCCTCCCTAAAATTCTCAGGCTGCTGTGGGCACCCCTAGAATCTCCATGGAGTTTTAGTTTGGGGCGCAAACAGATCCATGGAGTCTTATCTTGCTCATAGGACAATTCTGAAATTCCAGAGGAAAAGTGGATTGGTTCCAAGATCCCTTTAGACTGTAACTGACAGAGTGGCCCAGTTGAAGTATATGTAGGCTTTCTGTGATCCATCAGCCTGGTGAGCTCCAGAACCACACTGAGATTTGACATTTTTGATGATCCTCATTATCCAAAATTGGGAGAAAGTTAAGATAGCAACAAGTTTCACTTAAATGTTTTAAATAATGAGGTACTGTCTCTCTCTCTTTTCCCCCCTTTTATGATGCTTCTCAAAAAGAAATACTAATAAATGAAATACTAAATGAAATAAAAGAATACTAATAAATTTGTTTTTTTTTATAGATGCAATTAGGTCCTTTGCTGAAGGAAAATTGCTCGTCACAGGAGAAAATGCAACAGCACAGATTTTTGCAACATATCCAGTAAAATACCTGACTGTGGCAAATGAATTTGCAGACCAAGTAAGTACATATACAAGGTGAACTAAATGGAGGTGGGGCATAGTAGTAGAATGCTCATGAAACATGATTAGTTAGAATACCAAAGCTGAATATTCCAAGTGAAGACACAGGACAACCTATCCTGCTATGTGTACATTTTTAAAAAATTAGTTATTTGCTACTAAAGCTCTAAAAAAGCCCATGGACTTCACACATACACACACACACACACGCACACACGCACACACTTCCAAGGCACCCAAACATTCAAACTATGTTTCACAATTTATTGTTCTTTTCTTTATTATTGGTGAGATAAAGGATAGAAGAAGGGAGAGAATTTGGAACTGAAAAGAAAAATAAATATGTCCATTATATTGTTATTTTAAATTGGCTGTCAATATCTTGACTGTATAGGCCAGGGGTGGGGAATCTTTTTTCTGCCAAGGGCTGTTTTGATATTTATAACATCATTCATGGGCCAGACAAAATTATCAACTTAAAGAATTGTGGCCTGCATTTATAGGGCCAGATCCAATGATTTCATGGACCTTATATAGCCCATGGACTGGATATTCCCCATCCCTGATATAGGCAACTAATAAAAAAAAAAGCCACTATTCTACTATACTACTGGTCATTTTCTATCAATGTAAAGACTTACAGTGACATCTTGAGGGATAATATTACATTTTTACTAAGCCTAAGGAGCATTGTCAGAATTTTTTTTTCCTAAAGAGAATTATTCCCTTTCTTATCTCTGGAATACCTACAGAGAAAGTTCACAATAGATATATAGAGAAAAAATTCAAATGAGAAAACATAAACCATCTTGCAAAGCTTAAAAAGATAAACAAATGAAACTTATTAGTAATTATAAATAATAAGTAACTGATAATGATAAAAGAATCATGGGATCAGTTAAACAGTCAAAGCCAGGCTCTAAAGAGACCTCCAGTTACCAAAGAAGAAAAGGTCTGGGATATAAATAGAAACTAATGGATCCAGGAAGATATTGTTGATTTCTTTGTAGTCAAGGAGAAAACCATAGCCAGGAATGTGACTTAGATAGACTGAGAGCAGTCCTTGAAATCAACTAATATCTAAGATATCTCCAAAGCTAGACTTTGCCATTCCTATGCTCTTAGTAGTTTATAGTTCATAGAAATCACCATATTTGAAGAACTCAAGTGTGAAGAATGAGGAAAATATTTTTTGGACACAGCTAATGCATAAATTTGGTTTGCCTGACTATGCATATTTGTTGCAAGTGTATTATTTCTCTCCCTTCCCCCATGTTAATTAAAAAAAAAATCACCAAACTTAAAAGTAGCTGTGAAAATTAAGAAAAATTGGATCTGAAGACATGTCAGAAGAGATATGAAGGTATAGTTACATTCCTGAGGTCACAAGCACATGATGAAGCCCCAAGCAATTAGGTGGAAGGAATGGAAGTTTAAAAAAAAAAAATCCTTCTAGGCTCTAGACTTGTCCATCTAAGAAAATTCAGTGATCTTCCTACTTTAAAGATCTCCACAGAAAGAGATTCTATAACTTCTGTTCTGATCTCTCACAATCCTCTTAGTCAAGAAAATTGCACATCAGTTCTTCTTATTGTATTTTATACCTGTTTTAAGGTATAATTGAATTGATGGCTCTATTTAGGCAGGAGTAAGACAACATTTTCCAATAAAGTTGCTAGATGTTTTGCTTCAAGACTCTTTAGAAACAAGAAACTCAGCTTGTCGATGTTTGCTAAGCTATGACATGAATATTTTAACTCTCCCTTTGGCAAACCATACTATATTGGAGAATTAGAAGTTACATCATAAAGAATTCACATGGTACCTCCTCTTAAAGATTTAACATTGGGGGAAAAAAAGTTGACTGATATACATTCAGTAGAAATATTTGCACATAAGTATAATACATTATCAATGTACATGGGAAGACAGAGTGGAGCAGGATGAAGGAGGCTCCCTGAAGAAAGCCAAGGAGATATTTAAGTTGTGATCTAAGGTAGAGAACCGATGCTTCAAGGTGAGTAGGGGAGCAATGACTTCATATATTCATAAATAAAGACCCATTAGCAGAAAGGAGGGATGGCATGAGAAGAAAGAGAAGCTGAGATAATGGGAGATAAAATTATTGGTAGGGTTGGAACCTTCAGTAGAAAACTTTATCATCTTCAGCCAGAAATACAAAAGTTTATGGGCTTCTACAAAGTAGCAACTTTCTGTTCAAAAATTCTTTTGCTTCTAGGATTATAAAGGTTGTAGTTATTAAGGGCTTCAGTGGTTCCAATAGGAACATATATAGATAATGGGGGAGGTGAAAGATATAGTGATCCTTGGTGAATGGTTCTGTTTGCCAGTGGATTCCACTCCCTTATTTCTTTACATGACAAGTGTGGAGGGGAAAGGGGATCAGAGGGGGAATTGCTTCTTTATAAATCATCTTATAAGGATTTTCACTTTAAACAGAAGACCTACTTGATCTGTTTCCATCTAAGGTAGAAGATAAGGACTATTTATTTACTTTCACCAGATTGAACTTCCCCTGGCAAGGATTTGATTTTTCTTTCTTAGGATGTAAGCAACAGTGATCTCTCTATTCACCAGAGCCATTGTGATACCATGAAAATGTGGAGAATCCCTCAATTTCTGAATCCTTCCATGTGATTCAGGCTTATCTCCTCAACAGATAACACTACCCTCCAGGGATCTGATGAACATCCAAGACTACAACATGGTTCTTTCTTGTGCATGATTGCCCTCGGAATAGTCCATTCTTTGGTCTTTCCCAATAACAAGAAGTGTTGAAGGCAATAGTAAGACTAATCCAGAGAATTTTTGCACAGTGACCTCATGTATACCTTGCACTTTACAAAAAAAAAAAAAAAAAAAAAAAAAGCAAGACAAGTTGCAGCCCTGATTCCCCTAATAGACTGTTAAGTTCTTTGAGGCCAGGAACCATTTAATTTATTATTATATCCCTAGTACCTAGAACTGGGGCAGAATAAGTTAGAATCTTTTACCAGCTTGTCACAAAAATAAATAAATAAATAAACTTAATAAGAATTTGTTGATCGACTAATTCATCCAAGGAGTTACCTCTTTGACATATATCCTCAATTTTTCTGTTCTGAAATCATTCAGAATTTCATTGATTTATGACCCCAAAGAAGACCCCCCCAGAGGGCCTGGCATCCAGAGTATTTTCCTGACTTTTTGATCAAATTAAGTACAATCCTACTTAACTGTTTTTAGTCCCTCTAGTGAAATTCATCCAGAGTTCCAGAAAATATCCAGAAAAGATCACACTGAGTACTTTCTTCTCATTCAGAAAACCCCATAACAGGGGTCAGTGATTATTGAAATGATAGCAAGAGGCAATCAATCCCTTGAGTTACTCTAGTTTGGGGGTTAGGAAGAGCAGTCTTTGGAGATACATGAAGAATCTCTGCCTTTGGAAAGTGTCATAGAATGAAAATTCCCAGTCTTGGCCAAATGAAGCCTCTGCTCTCTAGGGCGACAGCATTAGAATTTCTTCTTCCAGGAATTCCCATTTCTTAGTCTTGAGACCCACTGGACAGCCTCAGATTTAGCTCACTCACACATTCTTCTCCCTCTCCAGGTGGTGTCTTCCTCATTCCTTCTCTTGGTTGTCTTTGCCATTTTTGATGAAAAAAACTGGAGGGTCCCCAAGGGCCTGGAGCCCATTGTCATTGGCCTACTGATCCTGGTTCTTTCTTCCTCTTTGGGCATGAACACTGGCTGTGCCATGAACCCAGCTAGAGACCTGAGTCCCAGGCTGTTCACAGCTCTGGCGGGCTGGGGGTTTGAAGTCTTCAGGTAAGCATCCGGAGGTGGAATTGCCAAAGGACTGATGTCCTCCTGGGACTCTTGATTGGTGATAAGGGAACATGAAGGGGAGAGCAGTCAGGAGGAATGACACACTGCATCATCACACTGAAAGGAGATGGTGGGGTTTTGGTTTGATTTGGATTTTTTGGCATTGGTACATGAAACTTCCTGATAATGTAGCTTAGGAACTGTTCTGCTACTTACAGCTTTCCTTACCCAGGGCACTGAGAATTGAAGTGATTTGCCCAAAGTCACAGTCAGTATACCAGAGGCAGGATTTGCATCTTCCTGACTCTGAGGTTATTTCTTTATCTATTGCACCACACTTCCTTTCAAAAGACTTTGATTTTTATGTTGAAGAAAAAGCTGTTGCTGGGATATCAGTAGAAAATGGTTTCTCTCAGAGATAGCCCCTTACACTTGTACTAAGCTTGATATAGAGATTTTTATGTTAAATGACTAAAATTATTATTAAGCATTTACCTCAGTACCTGGCACATAGCAGACACTATATGTTAGCTGTTATTATTACATGTGACACAGTGGGTGGCTCAGAGTCTCTAAATGCTTGCTCCTCCTCTCAACTCCCCTCCCAAATGGTAGGATTCAGAGGCTGTGTAGCCTTTCCCTACAGTGAATACTAGACTGGACTTCACTTCCCACCCGCTGTGTGGGCATGGTTAAGTCCCTAAGGCTTAGCTTTTCATCTCTAAAATGGGGGTAACAATATTGACAAGAGTTGTTTTGACAACTCAAATGAGATACCTACATAGGAGTTCTTTGCAGTCTTTAAAGACATAAAAATGTTGGTTATTATTGTTGCTCTTCCTCCTCTTCTCAGAAAGACCGGGGGGGGGGGAGGAATGCTGGGCTAACTATTGGCCCATATCCTGCAGGTTCCCTCCATCCCACATGAGTTTATGCTCATCTCCTTCCAAAGTCCCAAGCCATCTCCCCCCACTCTGCTCAGCCAATCCCAGCTAGTTTCAAGCGAGCCCCAGGAGCATCTATTGTCCTAAGTTTGAGGAATGGCAAAAACACCAAGGCAAGCTCCGGCTTAATGTTTTCTATGGAGAGGAAAGGACCCGAGTGCCTACGTTCTCCCACATGCACACACAGAATCATGTACACCTTATTGGCTTTATCTTTCTAAGCAGGATGAGAGGCTGTGTTAGCCTTGTCTGAGATGAGGAACTAAGGCTCTGTCAATCAACTGATCAAGGCCTGTACACAGGACTAGAGTAGATAGTAAGTCCTTCAACAAAACATTGAAAGCAGTAGGCTCCTATCCCTGTGACAAGCAAATTATAAGAAGAGTCAGCAGGGATCATAAGGCGGAGCCTTATCTTACCCCAGTTCTATACTCCCTGCTTAATGGGCTCACACAAAGCCTGGCCTTCCTGGACTGTTAGCTTGAGAGAGGCAGATTTCTCCAGGTGCCAGGTACACTTAAGCTTTTCCCCTCCTGTCATGGGGTAACTTTACCCTTTGAGGTGCTTATCTGTTGGCAGTAGGCTTGATAAAAGGCAAAGATTTTCAGGTTGATGAACTTGTTCCAGGGACTAGTTTGGATCCTTAAGTCATCCTGGCAACTTCCACTCAGCTGTATTTTCTTGTTCCCCTAATTTGGAGCTGCTAGACTCTTGTGACTTCCTTTTATTCCTTCACCTGCAGCTGTACCTTTATTTCCTCAGTCCCAGACTAAGCCACAGGCTTTGAGTCTAAAACAGACAGATGGAACAATGAGCCCTCCACATGCCTTAGAGAGTCCAATAGATTTGGAGGAAAAAAAATGTTAACTTTATTGTGCAATAATAGTGACATCTGGTGGCTACTGCATCCAATATCGGGATCCCTTCCAGAAAAATCTAAATCTAGAACTTAATGATAAGAGAATCGGATAGAATCTTGAACTAGTCCAATCCCTTCATTTTAAAAACGGAAAACAAAGGCCATGAGAGGTTAGATAACTTACTCACAAAGTCAAGACTAGAGGAAAGCAAGGTAGGTAGGGGATCACTTAGGACACAATACAAAAGAGTTTTTTTTTAAATTCACAAATTAATATTTGCCATTAATAGCTACATTATTAATTTTTATTGATGTCAATAGCAACAAAGCAGTTGTTGATTATGATTCAATTCAATAACTATTAAGAATATTACATATAAGACATTAAGATTATACTGGGTATATTGAGATAAAAACAGAATACACTGTAATTTAAGGAGTTTATGATCTACTGATTATCTGTTATAATAGTAGACATTTTTAACAAGGAAAATTTCATTCCCCTTGATAGAAATATACAGGGGGTATGGTTTTCTAGTGTTGTAGGTTAGAGAGCAATTTTTAAACTTTGCCCGTGTAGAACACACAAAGATTCTACTCTTTTATACCAGATCATTTAGCTAGTTAGTAATGGAGTTGGGTACTAGAATCTAGTTTGTCCTGACTTCCAATACAAAGCTCTTTCCCATATTATTATTTTCTTTTCAGTCCCCTTTTATATGTTGCCTTCCCCCATTAGAAAGTAAGCTTTTGAGAGCAGGATCTTGTTGTTATATTTATATTCCCCATGCTTAACACAGTACCTAACATAGAGTAAGTGCTTAAGAAATACTTTATCCAATTTCTTGGCTTTGGCCAGATAAATTACCCCCTCTCCAGAGAATATGGTGAGAAATCATTGCCAAATTCAGTTGCTTTAGTGTGGAATCCACACTTAATGTGATACCCAAATTAATATTTAAACACTTAGGAGAAATGGTGTGAGAGATAGACCTGAGGCAAATTCTATCAGAGAGTATTTGTGACCTCAAAGGTAAACAGGGGTTTACTATATACTTTGTACCTACTGAGTGCTTAATATTTGTATTTTATATTCATGAAATAAATACTTTATAATTTTTTATTCATCAATTTGGTCTGCATACCCAAGTTAATCCAACAGACATTTATTAATTAGATTAAAGTTAACTGTACCAGGCCGAATAGAATGACAAAATTTGTAATATCCAGCTCAATCCTTCAAAAAGCTTGCACATCACATCTTTCTAATTTGATGTCAATACACTCAGGAATCTTCCCAGATCTTTCCAGCTTCCTTCCCAGCTTATGCTGTTTCAGGATCAATTCTATTACCCTGAATGAATGACGTGGCTTCTCAGCCTTAACTACAGGTGTTCTTAGCTCTCACAGGTCCTGTTGGGATTTTTTGCCTCTCATTCCAATAATCATGTGGGTTCGTTTTATTTGAAGTCAAACTCAGCAGGGTCCTGAAAGCCGGGAAATCCCTACTCACTATTTCCTTTAAGTCATATCCACTGCCCTCATCCAGAGTACTGTACTTCCTCAAACTCTAGGTAATGAGAAAAGGAAATGGATACCCATATGGTAGAAGTGAGTCATCCAAACTCAATGCAAATAGTAATGTGAATTTCTTGTTTACATTTCAGAGCTGGAAGTTACTTTTGGTGGATCCCAGTAGTGGGGCCTTTCCTTGGTGGAGCCATAGGAGGTTTCATCTATATTTACGGAATTGAAATCCACCATGCAGACCCAGAATCAGATGAAAAGATGGAACAAGTAGAAGAGAATCATGAACTTAGTGTGATAATGTAATACTATGCATTCTCCTGGGCTGTGCAGTTGGTTGCAGCCAAGGGTCTATAACTGTGTCTGTTCACTAAAAGTACAAATTTGATGAAGTTGTAAGACTGAAAGCTAAGGGAAAATCTACTCACTTGTACGGGGCCCAATGGGAGAGATACTCCACTGAAAAGTAGTAGGATTAAGCAAGAAGTTGGGATGGAGGCTGCTACCTTTGGCTCTGCAGATTGAGTGTTCCCCTAGAAGAGCACTTGAGATGGAATCTTCTAATGAAGAGAATTTTCCCCCTGCTTTTCTTACTTCATCCTTGTGATATAAGTCCTTTGGGGTAGGACACTTGATTACTGACATGCTCAACTGGATTTATCCCAGCTACATTATCTGTAAAGAAATATTTCTTTCAGTGCCATCATATACCAGGATTTTATCGTATGAGTCCCAAAAATTGAGTACAAGGTGTGTGTTGAAAGATTTATAGTTGTCTCATTTAACTTATCTGTGATTGGAAGCTTATAGTATTTAAAGTTCTAGGAATTGTCAACTTTGCTGCTATAACATAATTCACTGGTGAATCATAACATCCTAGAAATAGTTTTGCCAAAAAAAAAATACAAAAAACAACAACAACAACAAAAAATGAAAACGTCTTTCAAAAGAAAATATAAAATGTGCATTTAGTCCTTTAGATCAGCCATGGAAAAATAAAAAGCACTGGTCCACGTATCCATGTCTTTAATAAACCAAAAATTGAATAGGAATCAATACTCTTCTTTTAAAAATTACTATCTTCCATTTCTTTTTTCTATTCCTAATGTGTTGGTTTCCCAAGACAATCTATATCTGTTGAAGGTACTCAAGAAAAACATCAATCCAGAGCTACAAGATTTGAGAAGCCAACTGAGAAATCAGTAGCTGTACCATGGAATGGATTAATGATATGCTTTTCAAGATAGCTAACAAGGGATTGACTTCTTTTCAAGTCCACATTTTGTCTTATAAAGATTTGGTAGGCAAAGTTTTGTTTAGCACACCACCTAATAAAGAAAAAAGTTGGAAGGAGTGGATAAAAAAAAAAGAAGATCAGGTATTAGATATTATGGGGGTTGTATAAATTTTGCAGGGCTAAAGGAAATTTTTTTGAACCAGCAATATTTGAAAATTGGGTTAATCCCCTTTAGAGCAATACTATTAAATAGAATATGGATCCCTGCAAGCCACATATTAAAAAAAAACACACAAATTAACATCACTTATGTTTTACTGTATTTTTTAAATTTTGTTAAGTATTTCTTAATTACATTTTAAACTAGTTCAGACCACAGAGGGGAGTTTTGCAGCCTAATACTCACTAGTTTACAATATTTCACTTTCTTTGAGTCCTGCCAAACCATCAGCCAAGAAGTACTTTACATGTTGTAGTCTTGTGCTTTTATCTATTATACTTGGTTACATTATTACATTATACTATACATTACATTCCAGATAGGCCAGACCATTTTGCTACTAATTCTGAGATTAAATTTAACAGTGATAAATATAAGTTCCTGCACTTTGGTACAAAAAACTAACATAACTACTCACGTCCAAGGGAAGTTAGCTTGATGATTATTCATGTGAAAAGGCAGATGAAAAAACTACCAAGATCCTAGACTGTATTAACAGATACACAAAGCCCAAACTATGGTAAGTGATAGTCCCACTAGGCTTTGTTTAATCAGATTCTACTAAGACTATAGTTTTAAATTCTGGACACTATATTTTGGGAAGAACGTGGACAACTGAAGCATATCCTAAAGAGAATAGTAAAAGAATTGAAAACCATGAAACATGAAGATGCGTTGAAGTAACTGGAGACATTAAGCCAGGAGAAAGGAAAATATGGGAGGGAGCAGTATTCAAGTATTGGGAAAATGTTCTAAGGAGGTCTTGCTTTGCCTGGCTTCAGCACACAGAACAAGAAATAATGGAAGGCAGATGAAGGAAGACTTTTTTTGCTTTATGTAAGGAAAACTTTAATAATCAGGTGTTCAAAAGAGGAATGGGTTACTGTCATGGATAATGGGTTCTTCTTCTCTATAGGTCTTTTAACAAAGGGTAGGTCTGCAGGAGATAGAAAAGCAGGAATTCTCCAGGCATTGAATTAGATGATCTTCTTTCTTCCTCAGACAGTCCATGATTCTGTGATCATATTTTTCTTATGTCCAAAATAAGTTTTTCAATCCTCAGGATGAGAGGTATTGAGGGAAATCATAAAATCATAGATTATGGATCTGAGGCCATGTAGTTCAAACCTTCCACTATACAGAAAGGAACTAAGATAAAAATGCTCATGTGATATACTCAAGAGTCCTATAGTTAGAGTCTGAAATAGAATTTGAATCCAAGTTTTTCCTAGTACTGTATCTATCTTGATTACTTAGTCCACAATCCTATCTCCTGTTAGATTCACATTTCAGTTATTCAAGGCAGAATCTATCCTCTCTTAAAAGACTCCCAGAAAATGGGAGCAACTGTATGTAGACTGGATAATATGATTTCACTACTTTATAAGTATAGTTCAAATGTAATCCTTACCAAGGACAGGTAATAAAAGTCCCTTAAACCCTTTTTGGTGCTCATTTCTAGAATTCTGCTCCAATGGGACGATTACCAATCTCTCATAAGAACACTTAACATAAGGATTCCCTTCAATCTTTTAGCAAAATAATGTTCATATACTTTTTCTTAATTTTATTTTAAGAACAATTCTATAAAAGTTTTTTTTTTAAAAATAGTTGTTAAAGTATGGTTATACTTATGGTGTTAAGAGAAAAAAGAACTTGTAGAACAAAAAATGTCTAGCTAAACCTGCTCATTCTTCAAATGATGAACCTGAGGACCAATTTGGGGAAATGACATACAAGATGCCAGTGTACACATTCCATTGAGTCTTGTGCCCTCTCGAGATGATGCACTGTCTGGCAGAGCCAAACAAAAGTCCTGTGACTTCTAGGATCATTCCTCTAAATACTAACATATGAGAGAGGAGAAGAGATGGAATCCTGAAAATGTTTTTTAACTTACTGAAAGGCATAATTATAACTCCATTTTTAGATGGTGGGAATTTTATATATACTTCATAATTTGGGATCCTTCCTGGTCAATCTAATCTTCCTATTTTATTTTATTTTGTTTTTCCTGAGGCAATTGGGGTTAAATGACTTGCCCAGGGTCACACAGCTAGGAAGTATTTTTGTGTCTGAGACCAGATTTGAACTCAGGTCCTCCTCACTTCAGGGCTGGTGCTCTATCCACTGCACCACCTATCTGTCCCCTGATCTTCCTATTTTAACAATTTCAAATGGCCCTCTCTCCCTTCTCAGCCCATAGCTTGCTCATAGTGCTTTCCTATGAATCTTTCTGATCTTTTATCATGTAATCCCAAGTGTGCCAGTGATACAAACATGTCAATATGTAGACTGAGTCTGAAAGAGTTAAGGGTTGAGTGCTCAGCTAAGAGAAAAATCGTTTGAATCGTGGGCACTGATGTTTCTGTCTGCTCTGTAACATTGCTCTTAGATGTATATGACAAAAGAATTAAAGTCAAAGGTAAAATGCCTCATGCAAGTTTATGCTCTGCTCACTATCAATCATAGGAATTTGTTCTTTTTTTTCATTTTATTTAACTTTTTATTTGCAAAACATATGTATGGGTAATTTTTCAACAAATCAAATATGACAAAATTGAATTTGAGCCCTCTCAATGACGACTACAATAATCTTTCCACTGTACCACATAAAACCTTTTGAGATGCACCATTGAGTGAATCCCACTTATAGTGGGGATTCTCTAAATCTTAGAAACTTTATAGACCTTAAGAAGGAAAACAAGAAGAGGTTTAGATTCTAAGTCCATAAGAGAAAAGAGCTGAAGAGGCTGTTGGAAACCAATATTCAAGGATTTATTACTCAAACATTAAGTGCCTACTTTGTTTCAGGCACTGTAATGAAACAATCCCTATTTTCAAGAATTTTACATTTTAAATGGAGACAAGGACCTAAGTATAGGAGATTTGTGATTTTAATAGTATCAAAAACTCCCTCTATTAATGTGGGTCAATATTAAATATATAGTTAAACAGGTAAGTTGCAAGGGGACAAAATGTTGGGGAGAAGAATTCAACATTGTTGATTTAGGGGGTCTCAGTATAAAAATAACATAAATCTGAGAGAAGCTAATTAGCTTTGCAAAGTATTTAATCTACATTTACCTCATTTGATCTTCACAATAACCCAGTGAACATCATTACCATTTTATAGATGAGGCAACTGAGACTGACAGGTTATGTCAATCAGAAAGTATTAGAGCAAATTAATAAGATAGCCCAGATTCCTATACAAAAATTCCCAATAGGCTTCAGAAATGCACCCATCTATAAAGAAATGAGAAAAATTGCATGACTCCTCCATCCAGGAATACCCCAAAGGCCTCTAGAATCCTAAGAAGATCTTGAGATAGGCAAGGCTGGGTAGTTGGCAAACAAAACACAATGAATGTCATGAGCCTGATTGCAGGGGAAAGATCCAAGCAGAGATCAATCTGCATCTTCAAAGTCATTGCATCAAGAACCCAATGAGAAGAGTAATCTTTGGGAGTTCCAGGTTTTGCCTGCTCTGGCAAGAGAAAAATCACATGCAAAGGCCAGCCTGAGGTGTATCTAGAACTTGTAGCAAAACTCTAGTTTGGTCGATGTAGCCAATGAGCCCAGCAGCAGCAGGAAAGGATCTCAGGTAGAGTCTAAAGTGGAGGGAGGATCTCAAAGCAGACCTTACCCATACTATTCGGTTAACAGAATCCAATCCAAGCACAGATCCACCAACCTGCATACTAAATAAGGTTAATGAGATTAGATTAACACATCAAGAAAAAATATGATTAGGAAATACCTTGGGTTTGCTAGAAACCAAGGAAATAAAATATGAAAATGGTGAACTTACAATTCCAAATAAAGTCTTAGAGCACAAAAGAATAAGTTTTATGAGAATATTTGAATAGAATAGCCAAAAAGGAAAGAATGACAAGGAGAATTAATACCTTAGAATGGATAGTAGAAATACTCACCCAAAAACTATATGCCCTGAAAATTAGAATGTGCCAGACAGAATATAATAACTCAATGAAACAATAAATATTAAAAGCAAAAGGTTGAAAAAGTAGAAGAAAATCTAAGAAATATATCAAAACAATTGATCTGAAAACAGATCAAAAAAGATCATCTAAGAAATAGTTTTTTGAAAATCATGATTCACACCCCTCAAAAAAATCTATCATATTTCAAGAAGTTATAAATGAATACTTCTTAAAATTTATAATCAAGGAGAGAAGAGCCAAGATGGTGGGATGAGACAGGAACTTGCTTGAGCCCTCCCAAATTCCCCTCCAAACAATCTTGGAATAATGCCTCATAACCAATTGTAGAGTGGGGAAGCAATTTTCTAGTCCAGGACAGCTTGGCGGGTCAATGGGAAAGGTCTCACTGGGGTAAAAGGGGAGCATGGACTGTCCTAGATGGTGCCTGAGTAAGTAGCAGCAGGCCACACTCCAGGAGGCCAGCACCAAGGCTCTGTGCCCTGGGACAAGCCAGGAAGAAGCCAGTAGCAAGTTCTCCTTGCCCAGGCCATGCCAGTAGTGAGGACACAAGTCCCAGTGCAAGCCTACAGCAAGGCTGAAAGTAGAGGCAAACCACCAAGGAGGGAATCCCCTTTGCAAGTCACCAGCCAAAACAATCCCTTAAAAATAAAATTGGCCGAATGGAAAAGGAAACACAAAAATCTTTAGTTTATCAATCTCTCTCCTAAGTTTCACCCTGTACCTCCTCACAAGTATTACTTTTAGACCCCATCTATGTATATTCCTAATTCTATTATTGAATGAATAGTTACAAAAATATAGGTAGTACAGATTAACAGGAAAAATAGCATACTTAAATAATCTAATCTTAGAAAAAGAATTTGAACAAGCCAAGAAGGAACTTCCTAAGGAAAAAAAAAACAACCCAGCTTCAGGTAAATTCATAAGTAAATCTGTCCAACATTTAAAAAACAATTAATGCCAATACTATATGAACTATTTGGAAAAGCAGGTAAAGAAGTCCTAGCAAATTCCTTTTATGACACAAATATGATACCTAAATCAAAAAGAGCAAAAACAGAGAAAACTATAGACCAATTTTACTCATGTATATTGATGCACAAATTTTAAATAAAATACTAGCAAGAGTATAGTAATATATCATGAGGATCATACATTATAAGCAAGTTGGATTTATATCAGGAATGCATGACTAACTCAATATTAAGAAAATTATCAGCATAATTGACAATATTTCTAACAAAACCATTAAAAATCGCATGATTATGACAGCAGATGCAGAAAAAGTCTTTGACAAAATAATAAAATACAGCACCAAGTCCTATTTAAAACATGACAACACATAGGAATGAATGGAGCTTTCCTTAAAATGATAAGTATTATCTATCTAAAACTATCAGCAGGCATTATCTATAATGAGGATAAGCTAGAAATGCTAGCCATAGCAATAAGAGAAGAAAAAGAAATTGAAAGAATTAGAATAGACAATGAGGAAGTAAAATTATCACTCTTTACAGATGATATAATGATATAGTTAGAGTAAATACATAAAGTATTCCCATTTTTATATATTATCAACAAAGCCTAGCAGCAAGAAATGGAAACAAAAATTCCATTGAAAATAATTGTAGATAAAGTAAAATACTTGGAAGTCTGCTCACCAATATAAATCCAGGAACTATATGAACACAATTACAAAACATTTTTCATGCAAATAAAGTCAGATCTAAACAATTAGAAAAATAATAATTGTTCATGGGTAAACTGAGCTATATAATAAAGTTACAATCCTACTTAAATTAATCAATTTATTTAGTGCCATACAACAAAAAATATTTTATAGAACCAGAAGAAGCAAAAACAAAATTTACCTAGGAGAACAAAAGGTCAAAAATATCAAGAGACTCAATTAAAAAAAAATAAAGGAAAGGCAGTCTAGCCACATTAGATATCAAGCTGTGTTATAAAGTGATAATCATCTGAACAATCTGATATTGGCTAAGAATACAGTGGTGGATCAGTGGAATAGATTAGGTACTCAATGCATTGTAATAAATGACCATAGTAATTAATATTTGATAAACCCAAAGATCCAAGCTTTTGGAATGAAAATTCACTATTTGGGGCGGAGCCAAGATGGCGGAGTGAAAAGGTGACTTTCTGCCTCTCCTCCAATCTTCTCTCAAATCAACAATAAAATAAGCCTCTGAACTGATCTTCAAGTCAACGAACTCAGAAATATTTGGGCACGGCTCTCTGGA
>JAJPUD010007840.1:83240-100276 GCA_023553655.1 Myrmecobius fasciatus | reverse complement strand
AGAGAATTGACTCAAATATATAAGAATTCAAGCCATTCGCCAATGGACAAATGGTCAAAAGATATGAACAGACAATTTTCAGACGAAGAAATTGAAACTATTTCCGGTCACATGAAAAGGTGCTCCAAGTCACTATTGATCAGAGAAATGCAGATTAAGACAACTCTGTGATACCACCAGTGTCAGATTGGCTAAAATGACAGGAAATGATAATGATAACTGTTGGAGGTGATGTGGGAAAACTGGGACACTGATACATTGTTGGTGGAACTGTGAACGGATCCAACCATTCTGGAGAGCAATTTGGAACTATGCTCAAAAAGTTATCAAACTGTACATAGCATTTGATCCAGCAATGTTCCTACTGGGCCTATATCCTAAAGAGATTTTAAAGGAGGGTAAGGGACCCACATGTGCAAAAATGTTTGTGGCAGCCCTTTTTGTAGTGGCAAGAAACTGGAAATTAAAAGGATGCCCATCAATTGGAGAATGGCTGAATAAATTATGGTATATGAATGTTATGGAATATTATTGTTCTGTAAGAAACGACCAACAGGAGAATTTCAGAGAGGACTGGAGAGACTTGCATGAACTGATGCTGAGTGAAATCAGCAAAACCAGGAGAATATTATACACAGCAACAAGACTATATGATGATCAATTTTGATGGACATGGTTCTCCTCAACAATGATGTGATTCAAACCAGTTGTTCAGCAATGAAGATAGTCATATACATCCAGTGAGAGGCCTGTGGGAACTGAGTGTGAACCACAACACAGCATTTTAACGCTTTCTGTGAATATTTCCATGCATTTTGTTTTCCTTCTTAGATTGTTTTTTTCTTCTTCTCTTTCTAGGTCTGATGTTTCTTGTGCAGTAAGATAACTGTATAGATATGTATACATGTATTGTATTTGTCGTATAATTTATCATATTTAGCATGTATTAGATTACCTGTCATCTAGGGGTGAGGGTTGGGGGGAAGGAGGGGAAAAGCTTGGGAAAAAAAGTTTTTGCAAAGGTCAATGTAGAAAAATCACTCATATGTTTTGTAAATAAAAAGCTTTATATATTAAAAATAAAAAAAGGATTGGATCACAGGACAAACTAGGCAATAACTATAGCAATTTAGTGTTTGATAAACCCAAAGACCCCAGCTTCTGGGATAAGTACTCACTATTCGACAAAAACTGCTGGGAAAATTGGAAACTAGTGTGGAAGAAATTAGGGCTTGACCCACACCTAACACCACATACCAAGATAAGATCTAAATGGGTTCATGATCTAGATATAAAGAGTGATATTATAAGCAAATTAGAGGAACATAGGATAGTTTACCTCTCAGACCTGTGGAGATGGAATAAATTTATGTCCAAAGAAGAACTGGAACTTTCAATTGAACACCAGATAGATAATTTTGACTATATTAAGTTAAAAAGTTTTTATACAAACAACACTAATGCAGACAAGATTAGGAGGGAAGCAATAAATTTGGAAATCATCTTTACATTTAAGGGTTCTGATAAAGGCCTCATTTCTAAAATATATAGAGAATTGTCTCATATTTATTAGAATTCAAGCCACTCTCCAATAGATAAATGGTCAAAGGATATGAACAGACAATTTTCAGATGATGAAATTAAAACTATTTCTAGTTATATGAAAAGGTGCTCCAAATCACTATTGATCAGAGAAATGCAAATTAAGACAACTCTGAGGTACTACTACATACCTACCAGATTGGCTAAAATGACATGAAAAGATAATGACGAGTGTTGGAGGGGATGTGGGAAAACTGGGACACTGATACATTGTTGGTGGAACTGTTAATGGATCCAACCATTCTGGAGAGCAATTTGGAACTATGCTCAAAAAGTTGTCAAACTGTGCATACCCTTTGACCCAGCAGTGTTTCTATTGGGCCTATATCCCAAAGAGATCTTAAAGGAAGGAAAGGGCCCCACATGTGCAAGAAGATTTGTTGCAGCCCTTTTTGTAGTGGCTAGAAACTGGAAACTGAATGGATGCCCATCAATTGGAGAATGGCTGAATAAATTATGGTATATGAATGTTATGGAATATTATTGTTCTGTAAGAAACGACCAGCAGGACGATTTCAGAGAGGCCTGGAGAGACTTGCATGAACTGATGCTGAGTGAAACGAGCAGAACCAGGAGATCATCATGCACAGCAACAACAGTATTACATGATGATCAATTCTGATGGACATGGATCTCTACAATAAAGAATTGTCTCAAACCAGTTCCAGTTGTTCACTGAAGAAAACCATATATACCCAGAAAGAGGGACATGAAATATGGACCACAACATAATATTTTCATACTCTCTATCAATGTTTGCTTGCATTGGGTTTCCTTTCTTATATTTTTTTTCTTGTAGATACAATTTTTCTTGCACAGCAAGATAGATAAGTGTGGAAATATGTATACATATATTCAACTTGTCAAGTATTTAAATATAATTAACATGTAATGGACTTCCTGCCATTTAGGGGAGGGGAGGGGACCAGGGGGGAAAATTTGTAATGGAAAGCTTTGTAAGGGTCAATGTTGAAGAACTACTCATACATATGTTTTGCAAATAAAAAGCTTTAATAAAAAAATTAATAAAATTAAAAAAAAAGAAAATTAAAAAAAATAAGAAGGCACATAATAATAAGATATTATATTAATTAATCTCTATCTTTACTTCCTTATAGGTTATTTTTTGTTCTCTGCTGTGTACTTTTTATTTTAGTCTTTCCCCCTCCTTTCATTTCCCCCACCTCTCCCAAGCAGGGTATAGTTAAGCACAGATTTATATTCTTGTTCACACTCACCTCCCATATATTTTACACATACACATATCTATCTACATGTATAATATACACATATAAACACATATATAAATACATTTGTACATATGTATATATGCATAGACATGCATCTAAAACAATCTTAATATGGCTGAGGTATAGTGTAGATTTTGGTCTTGATTGAATTTTTAAGTTTGACTGTGAGATTAATGATTGCTAGCCCTAGATTTTCCTAATAATCTATTCCTAATCCTTGTTATAGTATTTGTGTTTATCTCTTACTTCCTATTCCTGCTCTTTAACTTTAATTCTAATTCCTAATTTGCCTTGGTATCCCTTAACCTTCTCCCACCCATCTCATCCTCATCTTCTTCCCCCATCCTTTCCCTTTTTCTTTATCCCATTCCCATTAATCTATATAGCTTATCTCACTCCCACTATTCTAAATACTCTTCTGTTCCCCACCTTATCCTATGCACCCTTGTCTTTCCTCTTTATCCCTTTTCCATTAATCTACACATCTTGTCCCACTGCCATAAATCTACACAATCTTCTATACCCCATCTTATCCATTCCTTCCCTCTTCATTTCCTTATAAATTTTGGAGGTGGATATACCCTTCCTGGTATAAATATGTATTGTTCCCTCTTTAACCTATTACCTTTATGAGTAGGTTTTCAGAAACTTCCAGCCCTTCTCCCCCATCTAATACCTCTGTCAAGTCTTTCTCTGTATCTCATTCATATAGAATAATTTCTATTTTTACCTTTTCCTAGACAGTTTTGCTTTTTATTTATTTTTTTATTTTTTTTGCTAAGGCAATTGGGGTTAAGTGACTTGCCCAGGGTCACACAGCTGTTACGTGTCTGAGACCAGATTTGAACTCAGGTCCTCCTGACTTCAGGGCTGGTGCTCTATCCACTGCGCCACCTAGCTGCCCCTGACAGTTTTGCTTTTTAAAGTCAGATCATATTCAGCTCTTTCTTTTAAACTATCCAGCTATTGATGTCAGTCTTAAACATATGGTTTACATTTTCATATAAAAAAACATAAATAGTTTGTCCTTTGATTCCCTTGAAATTAAACTATCATGTTCACTCTTATATGCTAGATTTTCTACTGATTTCAGATTTGGTTGAGGTAAAGTCCTGAAAATATTAAAGTTCATTGAATGTCCATTTAAAAAATTTAATGTATACTTAGTTTTGTGAGATATGATTTTTTGAGCCACAAGCTTAATTCTTTTGATTATTGATATATATATATTTTTTCTAAAACATGCAGTCTTTTATTGTAGCTGCTGATAAATCTTGTACAATTCTAATTGTAGCTCCAGAATATTTGAATTGAATTAGGTTTTTTTTTTTTGTTTCTTATAAATTTTCTTCTTTAATCTGGGGTTTTAAAATTTAGCAAAAAAAAATTTCTTATGTGTTTTCCTTATAGGGAACTCTTTGAGGTAGTGATCGATGAAATTTTTTCTATTTATATTTTCCCTACTATTCTATCACTCCAGAACTTTAAAAAATTATTTCTTGTATAATGACAAATATTGGAGGGGATGTGGGAAAACTGGGACACTTACACATTATTGGTGGAACTGTGAATGGATCCAACCATCTTGGAGAGCAATCTGGAACTATGCACAAAGAGTTATCAAACTGTGCCTACCCTTTGACCCAGCAGTATTTCTACTAGGCCTATATCCCAAAGAGATCTTAAAGGAGGGAAAGAGACCCACTTGTGCAAAAATGTTTGTGGCAGCCCTTTTTGTAGTGGCAAGAGGCTGGAAACTGAGTAGATGCCTATAAATTGGAGAATGGCTGAATAAATTATGGTATATGAATGTTATGGAATATTATTGTTCTGTAAGAAACTACCAACAAGATGATTTCAGAAAGGCCTGGAGAGACCTACATGAACTGATGCTAAGTGAAATGAGCAGAACCAGGAGATCATCATACACAGCAACAAGACTATATGATGATCAATTCTGATGTACATGGTTTTCTTCAACAATGAGGTGATTCAAAGCAGTTCCTATTGTTCAGTGATGAAGATAGTCATATATATCCAGAGAGAGGCCTGGGGGAACTGAGTGTGGACCACAACACAGCATTTTAATGCTTTCTGTGAATATTTGCCTGAATTTTGTTTTCCTTTTTAGGTTGTTTTTTTTCTCTTTCTATATCTGATTTTTCTTGTGTAGTAAGATAACTGTATAGATATGTATACATATATATTGGATTTGTCATATAATTTAACATATTTAACATGTATTAGACTACCTGTCATCTAGGGGTGGGGTGGGGGGAAAGAGGGTAAAAATTTGGAACAAAAAAAATTTTGCAAAGATCAATGTAGAAAAATCACTCATATGTTCTGTAATAAAAAGTTTTAATTAAAAATATTTCTTGTATTATTGTGCCAAGGTTCTTTTTTTGGTCACAGTTTTCAAGTAGTCTATTTTTGTTTTCTCTTCTTGATGTATTCTCCAGATCTTATTTTTCTTCTAAGATGTTTTACATTCTGTTCTATTTTTTATTCTTCATATTTTGTTTTGTTATTTATTGGTCTTCACTGTCTTCCCATTGCCGCCCACTTCTAATTTTCAAAAAAAAAATTTCTTCTTTAAGACTGGATCTCCTTTTCTGGTTGGTTGACTTTCTTTTCATATTTTTTTGTTTTTCTTTTTTTTGATAGTTCTTATTTCTTATTTAGTGTTTTAATTTCTTCTCATTCTGTTTCATTTAATTTTTAGTCTTTCTTTCAAAAGTTCTTCTATAAATTTTTTCCTGATCACATAGCCATTTAATATTACTCTTTGGGATAGAAGCTTTTTTTTAATTTCCATGTCCTCTTGTGAAGATGAACCCCCATGCTTCCCTATTTCCATAGGAAGTTTCTATAATTGAGTTCTTTTGCCTGTGAATTTTTTTAAATGAGAACTTATTAGTGAATCACCTCTAGGTGTGATCACCACTAGGGTGGGTGAGGGGCAATGGTGCCTCTGACTTCACTTCAGCTTTCCCTTCTGACCTGGAACCTCAAACTGGAAACTCTACCCTGATGCAAGTGCCCACGGCCAGCAGCGTCCCTGCTCCATTGTTTCTGCACTCACCTGTTATGCTGGTTCCTTCTCACTGAGGGCAGTGTCTCTGCAGCACAGCTGGATCAGGAGAAGTTCCCTCAGTCTTTTTGGACTCAGACCCCTGACTCCCCACACTTTCTGGGAAGTAAAAGTTCCTGTGGTTGGGCCTGAGACTACTTCTGAACCCAGCTCCTCAACTTGCTATTTCTGTGGGGCTAGACTGAAGGTATTTACACTTCATACCAGTTTAAACCCCAGTGCTGGGGTCTTTATTCAGGTCTCTAGAGTTGATTGTTCTATCTCAAATCTTGCTTGTTTTTCACCTTATGATGCTATTTTATTTTGTTTGTGGAGGAAATATGGATAGCTTGAAATTTTCTGACCTATTCTTCCATCTTCTCAGAATCCTCACTCAGGAGTGAATCTTAGGACATAGATGTGATCAGGTCTTCACTGTTTGAATCACTTTGGGAAATGATGATTTGATTCAGTTAAGGATATCTGTTAAAACCAATAGAGGAAAGCTGTTTTCTCCATCACAATTCTGAATGCCATCGATATACTTAAAGATCTCTGATAGCTTTTAGAAATGTTTCTTTATTGAATTAGCTCTCATGATATGTGATTTCTTTCTTTTTTTTAATTTAATTTTATTTGCATAACATATGTGTGGGTAATTCTTCAACAATAACCCTTACATAGCTTTCCGTTACAAATTTCCCCCCCCCCAACATCCCCACCCCTTCCCTAGATGGCAGGATATCCACTACATGTTAATTATGTTAAAATATTGGCAAATCGAATATATGTATACATATTTCCAAACTTATCATTGTTGTGCAAGAAAAATCTTATCTACACAAACGATATATCAGATAAAGGAAACACAATGTAAGCAAACATCAATCAAGGAGTATGAGAATGTTATGTTGTGGTCCACATTTCGCATCCCTCTCTCTGGGTGTATATGGCTTTCTTCAGTGAACCATTGGAGGTGGTTTGAAACATATTGTTGAAGAGAGCCATGTCCATCAGAATTAATCGTCATATAGTACTGTTGTTGCCGTGTATAATGATGATATGTGATTTCTAATGGGTCTTTTGGTACTATGCTGACTGAGCATAGCATTTGCCTTAATTGATTTTCTTCATAAGGTATGACATTGTTGTAAACTAAACCCTAGACCAGGAGCTCTAATATTTTTATGTCATGGACCATTTTGGCAATCTGGTGAAGTCTATGGACCTTTTATCAGAATAATATTTTGTTGTGGTGCTGTTGTGGTGTGTTTTTTGTAGACTGTGGCTCCCTTTCTTGGAAGAATGAAAGTATAGTGGTACTACCAGGTCCCATCTTACCACTTGAAACAGGAGCTTTGACTTGCTCTGTTTACCACATAGGTGGTTAATTCTCTCTTATGCAACTTAGTGTCTCATCATATTGACACTGGACTTAGTGCAGAGACCCCATCAGCTTAGCCCATTGCACTTCAAAACTTCTGAGCTCAAAAGATCCACCTGCTTCACCTTCCAGATAGTAGAGATTATGGGCATGTAGCACCATGCCCAATTTAAATAATATTTTAAATACTTAAAATCCAAAAGATAACATATACACATATATTACTTTATGAATCTCAAAATATTATATGTATTAGCTATTGTTGTTATTATGAGAAAACAATTATGTTTAAATACCATTATCAAAATATTTTTTAAAACCCCCAAGTATACACAAGCCTTAGTTCATGAACCCCTGCCCCCTAGGGTTTCAAAGCAATGGACACTGGACTTGGAGTTAAAATGTCTTGGGTTGATCCTTGATTATGCTGCTACAACAGTGAAAAGATCTTGGGCAAGTCAACAACAAAAAAGACTTCAGTTTTCTTATTTATAAAGTGAAATAGAGCTTTAAAATTCTTTCTAGTTCTAATGATCTCTGATTCTATTATGTGGAGTTTTAAATATGGTTAATCCTTCAGAGAAAAATTCAGAAGGCTAGGGAAAGTGATTATTGATGGGTTAGGAAGAGCTTTTACTTCTGTTTCTGACTGGGAATTAGAGAATTACCTAAATAATTAAGGGCTTTACAATGATTGGTATTTTTTTAAAGCTCAAATTATTCTTATTTACATTTCTAATCCCCAAATCAACTATACTTCCTCTATGCTTAAACCTATTTTGAGATATTTTGAGCTTTAATAAATTTGCATTTGGAAGAATATGACAACTTCAAAGTGAAGGGGATTTCATAATGCTGTACTCCCTCCCCAACTGGGCTTCTTGAAATTCCTTTTTCCTTTAACAGGCTCAGGTGTTTCCTCCCACACATGCTCTTCCTATTCCCTTCCTCCTTTCCCTAGTTGTTAATACTCTCCTTCTGTTGAAATTAGTGCCATTTTTAATATACTTTTTATTGTCATTTATATGTTTTATGCTCTTATAAGCCCTTTTAGGCCAAAAAGTCTTTTATTCTTGTCTTTGTATCTCTGGCATTTATCACAATCCCTATGTGTTGTAGACATTCAACAACTGCATATTGAATGGCAAATTTCACATGGACTAAGTAATTCTTTTGTATCAATAAATTGATTCTTATACACAATAACATAAAGGAGAAGATAATTTGTTGCATGTCTTTAGTTAGACTCTAAGCTATTTGAGGGAAGGAGCTGTAGTTTATGTGCCTTTGTATTTCTCACAGGTCCAAGTGTGGGATATGTGTATATAGTAAATGCTCCATAAATGTCAAAATTAATTTAATTGTTTTTCCCTCTATGCTGTTTATTTTTTTTAAATTAAGTGTAGCATCACAATAAGTCTTTTAAGGTTTATAATAGTTTTAAAAAATTGATGTCCATAAAGGAATACATAAAATACATGTACATAAAGGAATGCTTTGACAGTTTTCAACCTTAGTTAAAAACAAGCAAATTTCATAAACCAGGGCTTGATTTATTGCTTTGCTGATTTCTAGACTTAGAAAAGCATTGTGGCAATTGTTAATATTGCAGATTATATATATGTGTATGTGTGTGTGTGTGTGTGTGTGTGTGTGTGTGTGTGTGTGGTATATTGGGGAGGAGGAGTGAAGCTGGCTGCTAAACAGTGACCAGCATGCCCAGGTTAGCACATCTGAGTTGTTTATTGTGGAGTATGGCAAAGATCTGCTGCTGTGTGTAATATTTATCTGTGATCTATTTAACTCTCAGCTAAGTGATGTGTTGTACAGGTTAGTATAACTTGAGAACCACAATTACCACCTGTGCTTTGCATGCACTTAGTCACAATCAATGTCATGGTGCATATATTTTTAAGACATCTAGGTGCCTGCTTTTCTGGCTATGGATAAGATTGGTGTTCTCCCTTCAAGGAGAGTATCCAGATTAGAATTAATATCTTCATATTTTTCTTCTAGTTTGTTTCTCTTCAAAGTCATATTATTTTGTAGATTTATGTCACTTCTTGTTCTGCAGACATATTTATTTGTATAGAAACCCTGGCTCTATTTCCCAATGTGGAGGTGAGGGATGTAATGCAGTTTCCAATGACTAGTTTGAAAAGTGAAAATATTTACAAAGTTGGTGCTTCCTGAATCATAATACTGTTTTATAACACCTCCCAGCCTTGGCTAGAGAGTTAGACAAGCCATCATCACAATAAAGAAATTCAATTATCTCTGGAATGGGAGGCAGACTTCTTTTAACCTTAAGACTATCACCATTTGAGCACAAAATGCTCAAATATAGTTATATGCTAACACAGAGTCATATGCTAACAAGTTATAGAAGGGGATATGAGGGGGTGAGATTTAATGTGTCTTTTGTTGTTGTTGTTGGTTATCCCCTGTTCTCAAAGAGGACCATTACATCAGGGAGGTGTTGCCATAATATGCAAGTAAGTTGGATTTAAGTGAAAATAGGTTATGTAAAGTCACTAGCCTCACTTTCTCCTCTAGAGTCATCTGGGTCCAGTGGTAATGATCCTGGGTTCTGATTGATTGAAAATAGCAATGTTTCTGCTTTGGCCAGAAATCCTGAGGGTCTGCCCTTACCAAATTGAATTTGTTGTTATTGTTGTGGTTGTTTTTTGGATTAGATAAAAGAGATCATTCTTGCCTCAATTCTTACCTAGGCTTAATTACTGAATAAGTATTACCTCAGTCAAACAGACTTGTTAATGACCATAACTTAAAAAGATCAAGTTATTCCAATGCATCCAGGGTCATCAACAGTCATCCTTACCTAATGTGTCTTTGAAAATTGAACGGGAATACCTTGTTCAGAAGGACAGCTAGGTAGCACAATGAATAGAGCATTGGATTTGGAATCAGGAAGACATCTTCTTGAATTCAAATCTGGCCTCAGATACTTACTAGTTGTGTGACCCTGGGTAAATCACTTAATTCTGTTTATATCAGTTCCTCCTCTGTAAAATGAACTGGAGGGAAAAAAAAGCAAACCAGTATCTTTGCCAAGAAAACACCAAATGGGGTCACAAAGAACTGGACGAGACTGAAATTACTGAACAACAATAATCACTGGGTATCTATATCTTCATTTTATGGGAAACTGAGCCCTTGAATTTCACACAGGTTGCTTTGAGTCATGAGATCTTCACTTACTAGAAAATAGATCCTATAAATATAACCTCATTTCTTAAGGTCTACTGCTGCAGTGACACATTTTCTCATTAAGTTCTTTCAGGGTTTTTTTTCCCATTACCCTCCTAGAAATTCTCTTTTATTTTTTAACTCCTAAGACTTAAACAATGCTGGAACTATACTTTATAGAATATGCATGATTTTTTTTGATAATTCAGCTGCTTTGCTGCCCCCAGGACAGTAGGAACCTCCAAATTGTCCTTGATAAATAACTAGCAGATTTACCTATGTTTTTATTTTTTTGCATAGTGTCCATTTACAGCCCTTATCAGAAACTTTTGGGGAGTTATCTACAGAGAAGAATAGATTTTTCAATTCTGATAAGAGACTTCTCTGTTTCCTCTTTTGGGGAGCTCAAGCAAGGTTAGTTATAAACCTATAACTTACAGAGAAATGTATGGATCCCTGGGGAAGAAGGGATCAATATAGAGTTGGATTGCTTGTCTCTAGCAACTCCCACTTCTTTCTCTTTGATTTAACTCCCTCAGGCTTGTCTAGAACAGTTTATTATTGTGTGGGTCCCTAGGAGATCCAGATACTTTTCAGAAATGAAAGGAAAGGGAAGATTGTTTTGACTATTCATGGACTCCGGGATGAGTTCATTTGTATTTTGCATTTTATGTCAGATTAAATAGAGTGTTTTTTGTTTGTTTGTTTGTTTGATATGATTACTATTTGTATTTGCAAGTCACATAAACTGTGTCTTGACTACTTCATTTCCAAAATGAAGACTTTATTCTGAGCTACTTTTGAGGTACATTCCAGCTCTAAATCTAGGATCCTGTGATGTTATTAGTTTGTAAATGTGACTGTGTGAGCTGTAGGGTGCTAATCATAAACCAAATTCTTTTGTCTTGATAGTAAATGCTTTTTTGGTGGTTTGAATTAAAAAAAAAAAAACACTGTGTCAGATGGAATCTAATCCATCTAAAACCCAGAACTTTAATTCTGAGACTCTGGTTACAATAGTTAATCTTGGAGAAAGAATTTCAACACTAGTTCCTCTACATCAACATTAATTCTTTTTTTACCACATCACACTTAGATTTCTAGTAGAAAATGCCAATGTTTAATTATTCTTGTAGTTTACTATTGGACGACAGAAAACTATTATTTTGAAATAGGAAAACAACAGAATTATAGGATTTTTAAACTTATAGGAGCCAGGCACTGAAAATACTCACTCATTTGTTTTCTTTCAAAGCTCAGATTTTTATTCCCATTGTACAGTTAAAGACATTGAGGCTTAAAGAGGTCAGACAAGTTATTTTGCAACAATTCTATAACTGCTCCTTTTGGCATCTAGATGTTTATTGTCTTTCTTTTTAAAAGAGATATAATAAAGCACTTAACTGTAGAGATAAAAAAAAGTTTGATGTGGGTTAATGTATAGAAAAACCAATGTAAAAAGATTAACTAGAATCCTTTATTTTTAAAAGTCTGTTAGTTGTTTTTAATGTTTATTTTCTCCCTCTGGAATCTAGTAAGGATTTTTCAATGTATAGACATTTCTCAATGTTGTATGCTATTATAAACCAATTTTTTTTAACTTTCCCTGAATTAGTGCATTAAATTTAAGTAAGTCTGACTGGCCTTGGGTCTATGAATTGATATATCATCATGCTGATAGTGAACTGGATTTTGACCTCAAATAAAAAAAAAATGTGAGCCATTGATGAATCTTAAGCCAATTTCCAATGTACATTTGAGAGATTAAGAATCTGGACAAAATTTTGAACTTCAAATTAGGGAGATCAAGTTTTAGATCCTATCTTTGACATTATCTCTCTGAGCTTAGAGAAAAGTTTCTCTCTCCCCTTTGAATAGTATTTCTCTAAAATCAATTAGATCAAAAAAATTTGATCTAATAAAATATAATTATATAGACTTGTTATACATCTCCATTGGTGGGTTGGTCGGAGTACCAATAATGCAAACATTTCATAACTTTGTCATACTGCTATATATGAAAAGTTATTTAAAAGTTAAAGAGGCAAATAATATCACCCTCTAATACATAACTCTTGCTCTTATTCATATATTACTCATGGCAACATGAAGTATGAAGCATTGATGGGGCTTGTGTGCAATGGATAACATTGGCTAGATACTGGTAGAAAAAGGAGAGTTTGGGCAACTGAGGCATTTTAAATACAATATGAAGATGATATTCTGCCTTCTTTTGAAGTAAGGAGTAATTTGGATAATTTAAAGACCTGGTACTTAAATTATCTTCTATTTCATCTGGTATTCTGTCCACATCTCCTTAGGAGATGATGTCATAAGTTATGTCCAAAAATAAAGTATCACCTGGTAGCTAAACCTCTAATGATGAGCCTCTTTAAAACTAGCTAAACCAACAACAGACAGCCTTTTCAAAGATCCATTCTTGAAGTCCCTCCAATTAATTTGGACCTTGAACTCTACTAGTATAGCCTTTGAAAACTCTAGGTGACGTCCATTTTCCAATGATGTTTTGAAGTCCAACTTCAAATTAGAATCTTGTGAATTTAACAATAGACTATCTAAGAAACTTGTATTTTAAAAATGAGAATTACAAAGGAAAAGAAATTAATTTTTTTTAAATACTGAGGTATCATAATAAGGATAAAAATGTAAATTTTATTTTCTGTAAGCTTAGATATATGGTTAAACTAGACCACAAACTTAGAGAAACAGCATATATAGGTTTTGGAGCAAAATAATTTTTTGATTGTTTAAAAATATTTTGAGTCATTTAATATTTGCCTTTTAAAAAGAAACATTTAAAATGAGAATGCTCAGAACTCTATTTAAAAATCCTTTTATTGCTTTATTTTTAATTTTTTACTCAAAATAATTTTGTAGAAGTTCTTTTCCCATGCAGCCATTTACTTGACTAAGATTTATAAATGCTTAGAGATTTTCCAAGGGAATTTCCATTTTTCTGTTTATTAACACTTATTTGGAGTTGCATAGTCTGGTAAATACTTATATTCTTTACATTGATTGCCTGAAGAAAGTTTGACTGGGAATAATGTATATCAAGCAACCCAGCTCACATCAATTAATCAAACTAACATTTCTTCATTACCTCTTTTGGGTGGGGATTTTGTGTTTATAGACTAATTCTGAGTATATTTCATTCTGGAAAGGCAGTTGGGCCAACTAATAGAAAAAAATCGATATGAGTATGGCTATTATGTTGGGAGATGATAGAAAGATAGACATCTTTTCTTAAAGTCTCATATGCAGAGAAAGCCTGTTATGTTTCTAATATTCTTGGTATATGATAACTCAATTTTCCATGAATAATAACAATATAGAGAAAGGTTTGGCAAACAATGGCCCATGTATCAAATTATTATATTATTATAAATATATATTTACTATAAAGATAAACATAAATATTAAGTAATTTTTTTTAAATATTTATTTGTTCAAACATACTTTAAAATGTAAAAATCATTCTTAACTTGCTAGCCTTATGAAAAAAAGGTAGTGGATTGGATTTAGCTCAAAAGAACCAACCCCTACTCTAGAATTTGACTCTAATGTCCTATTATGGCATAGAAGAATCCATATATTCTTTTAGCATGTATTTCTGGGACTCAAACTCTGAAAGGTCCAAACAAATTAGAAAATCATTGAGGTCTATGTCTTGTCTGAAGACCAATTTTTACAAAACATGAAGACTCTAAACATAGAAATTTGCTTGTCAGGGTAATATATACAAATATTTACTATTACTAAAATGTCTTATTCTTATTTAAAAATAGTGATTTCACAGATACACTGAAGGGTCTCAGGGACCATCATGGTCCCTTCCCAACCATAATTTGAAAACCATTGAACTAAGCCAAATCTTTCATTTTACAAACTGAAACTAGAAAGATCATAGATTTAAAGTAGAAGGGACTTTGAAGGCCATTCAATTCAAAATACTCATTTCCCAGATTAGAGAATCTACTTCTGGAGAATTTAAGCATAGTGCTTGAATTCACAGATTGTTGTTTAGCCATTTTGTAGTTGTTGCTGACTCTTATTCACCCTTTTGGGGTTTTCTTGGCAAACTGGAGTGATTTGCCATTTTCTTCTCCAGCAAAAACTGAGGGAAACAAAGTTGTGATTTGTCAGACAGCTAGTAAATATCATAGGCTAGATTTGAAATCATGAAGAGAAGTCATCCTGATTTTAAGCTTGGTGCTCTAATCTTTGTGCTACCTACCTACCCTATTCACAAAGTAAGTAGCAAAGCAGGGCTCAACCCCAAGCCTTCAAACACTAAATATTTTGCTCTTTCCATTGTACTAAGCCTGAATCAGATTGAATTAATTAAAGTTAATGAATAGGGACTAAAGCAAAGAGAGTTCTCTTCATCCTGATTCATTTCACAAATAACAGAAAAAAGATTTTTATGAACATCCACAAAAGATGATTCTCAAGAAAAAACAGCGCACATTAGAAAATTTTGTCTCTACATTTGGGGAGGGTGTCAAAGGGTTTGTTTTCTTAAAGCAAAGATGGCACAAAATTCAGCTTCAAGGAGATTGTCTATCAATCAGTCAGGGGCTTTTGTAACATTTTAGGATAGGGAGGGAAAATAATAGAAACATGAAGGCCTAGGACTGTGGTCCCCAAACTATGAAACTCAGGGTGCCACAACAAACACAGGAAAATTCAAATTTTTTCAGGAAACAAAGATATACACCATATCTAACAGATACTGAACTAACTCCTAGCTCAGGGGAGTTGACAGTTCCAAAATTAGATCACAGCTACTTTTCTTTTGAAGGCTTTCTCAAATGTTTGTGATATGCTTTCATTTACTTGTACTTTCAGATATGCCAATAATATCTCAAACTTTCTCATTTGTAAAGTTGCATCTTTACCAAGCTGAGATTTTGTTGATTATTGTAATAAGAAGCAAGTACTGTGTAAAAATAAATATGGAATAGGTAATGAAAGCAGTGGTATCCTATCTAATTCCAAAGCTCAAAAAGCTGCACATTGCCAAGGGACACATATCCCATTAGTAAGCTATTGTGGTTATTGAAGAATGCAATAAAAATAGTATTTCAATGGCTACTATTCTTAGGACATAATTTCTTGTTAAATTGTTACTGCTTAATAAGGGGAACTGTTATTTATTTCTTTTAAGCATAAATATGCTTTGAAAAAAATTACTAAAACATCTAGGGTGCCATGGGCAAAGAAAATTTGGGAACCTCTGGTTTACAAGGATATCACAACTTCTCCTCAATCTCTAAGAATAGCCACCTAAACCAATATATCTCTAAATATTGTAGAGAGTAGAGGCACAGTAGCCAATTCCAATCACTAGGAGCAAGACTAATCTTCTGTACAAGCAGAGTAGATCATTGGCTGTAGTAGATCATTTCCTTTGAAGGGCTTTAGGTACCATGAGAGGCTCCCATCAAAATTCTCTTTTGTCTTCAAATCTTAGAAATTATACTATTAGAAAATGGCAAATGATGAAAGTATGCCTTGAGGGACTCTTTTAATATACACATACTCATAAAAATAAAATATAAAGTTATTGATACCGAGATAAAATAATTTACCAGTTCATTTGTTGCTGATATATATATTTATTTGTTTTTCTTTTTTATTAAAACTTTTTATTTTCAAAACATATGCAAGGATAATTTTTCATCAT
This sequence comes from Myrmecobius fasciatus, assembly GCA_023553655.1. Taxonomy (NCBI): domain Eukaryota; kingdom Metazoa; phylum Chordata; class Mammalia; order Dasyuromorphia; family Myrmecobiidae; genus Myrmecobius; species Myrmecobius fasciatus. The sequence continues at coordinate 84,047 of JAJPUD010007840.1, read as the reverse complement.
TGACCCTTGCAAAATCTTGTGTTCCAATTACCCCCCTTCTCCCCACCCTTTCACTTAGATGGCAAGTAATAAAATATATGTTAAGTATGGTAAAAAAAAATATATGTAAATCCAATATAGACATACATATTTATCCAATTATCTTGCTGCACAAGAAAAATCATGTCAAAAAGGAAAAAAAATGAGAAAGAAAATAAAATTCAAGCAAACAACAATAAAAGAAGGGAAAATGCTATGTTGTGATCCACACTCAGTTACCACAGACCTCTCTCTGGGTGTAGATGGCGCTCATCATCATAAGGGCATTGCCTGAATCATCTTGTTGAGAAGAGCCACGTCCATCAGAATAGATTGTTGTAATCTTGCTGTTGCCGTACACAATGATCTCCTGGTTCTACTTACTTCACTTAGCATCAGTTCATGTAAGTCTCTCCAGACTCTCTGAAATCATCCTGCTGATCATTTCTTATAGCAGTTCATTTTCTTTTAATGAGGAGAGGCAGCATGACCAACCCTGGGTCAGAGTGGTAGGAATGATGGAAGAGGAAGAGGTAAGTGTTGCTTTAATAGAAGAAGCAAAGAATAATACTACAGCAACTCACCCAACTTCACAATTTTGTCTAAGTCAAGTTATTGAAGCCCTTGGAGCTTCAGTTATCCCCTCATTTAGAAACCATCCCATCGTCTACCCTCACAGAATCATTGAATATTACAGATAGAAGGGGCCAGGAGATATTTAGTATTTATTCACATATATATGGAGAGAGAGAGAGAGAGAGAGAGAGAGAGAGAGAGAGAGAGAGAGAG
>JAJPUD010007840.1:58323-83230 GCA_023553655.1 Myrmecobius fasciatus | reverse complement strand
AGAGAGAGAGAGAGAGAGAGAGAGAGAGAGAGAGAGAGAGAGAGAGAAGTTATTTGTCCAAAGTAGCTATACTAATTAGTATAAGAATCAGGATTTAAGCCCAAATATCCTCTGGTTTGGTGTTCTTGACACTACATTGTACTTCCTCAACCACGTCCATTTAAATGGCTTAGAAATGACACATTAATTGGAGAATTGAGAGTAAAGCACACTCTTTGGTTTTTCTCTTTATTCCCATCTCATCTCTCAAAAGCAACCTGATCCTAACAACAGGTACTTTCCTTTGTGTTGTTGATATCCTCTGGATTTCAAAAATTACCCTGTTGAGTTGTTTCAAGTACATATAAATACTACTTATATCCTTCTCCATTTAAGGCAAAAACTAAAATACACAAAATTAACTTGTGTCCACCCATTCTACAAGAGAAATGTCACCTCCAGATAAAGATTCTGAGCAGTGATACTAAACCACATATTTATGGTCAATTAAGTATAAAAGGTGATTATATTTCCAAGATGATGTCTACAGAATCCCAAACACAAGATATAAGAAAAATTTTAAAACAGTTTATATCCCACTTCTGTTTTTGTTTTTGTTTTTTCTCTCAATAGTTTTTTTAATTTTTTCCACTTACAAAAAAGTTTCCTCTTTTCATTTCTAATATTTTGAGTTCCAAATTTTTCTTCCCCCTCCCTTCCCTTCCTCCTCCCCAAGACAGTAATTTGATATAGAATACACATATGTGTGTATATATGTATATATATACAATTATTTTAAGCATATTTCCACTTTAGTCATGTTGTGAAAGACAAAAAGGGAAAAACCATGTGAAAGAAAAAAATTTTAAAAATGAAAATATTATGTTTCAATTTGCATTTAGTCTCCATAGTTCTTTTTCTGGATGTGGATGGAAGTTTTCATCCCAAGTCTATTAGAATTGTTTTGTATCACCCCCTTGTTGAGAAGAGATAAGTTGATTATTACATAGTCTTGCTGTTACTGTGTACAGTGTTCTTCTGGCTCTCCTCATTTCATTTAGCATAAGTTCATGTAAGTCTTTTCATATTTTTCTAAAATCAGCCTGTTCATAATTTTTTTATAAAACAAAACTATTCCATTATATTCATATACCCATTCCCCAATAATGGGCATCCCCTCAATTTCCAATTCCTCACCACCACAAAAAAGTTGCTACAAACATTTTTGCACACATGGGTGCTTTTCCCTTTTTTATGATCCCTTTGGGATATATACCCCATACTCCCTCCTATTGTTAACAAAAGGCCACCTTCATTTGTTACTTACAACATTTTGTTGCACACTCAGATGCTAAAGAATCTAGATACCAAAGAAAAAGGAAGAAGAATATATGTTTTTAATATTCATTTTAATAAGATCCTTGAAAATGATTCATTGCTAATTGCTTCATTATGAATTCTTATCAAAGAGTATTACTTTAAGCACAAGAAGCCAAAATATCAGCACAGCTTTTCCAGGCACTGGCCATAACTCAACAAGAAAATTTTAAAACTTTGGACTTCAGTTTTCTCCTCTATAAAATAAAGAGGCAGGGTTTATCAACCCCTCAGATTCTTTCCACTTTTAAATCTGTGATCTATAGTTATGTATGGTACAGTTATGAGAGGGTTAGATGCAGAATAAGAAGACTAGCTGTGATGGAAAGAAAATTGTTTCATCTCTCCTAACCTGAACATCCTCATATTTAAAATGGGGATAAATGTGTCTCTATATACCTCACAGGCTTCAAGGAGCTATAGCATGAAAAGTCCTTTTTAAATTATTGAGCACTATACAAATACAAACTACTAAATATCATAAAATATTCAAATATATTATTTTAACATTTGGGACACCAAAATTGTCACCTTAAATGACAAATAATTTACATGGAAATTATCTGAAGGGCAAGTCATCTAACTTCTCCATCTCTCTTATCATTCTCTCCACCTCTCTCTCTCTCTCTCTCTCTCTCTCTTTCTTCTCTCTCTTACTTTTCTCTCCCTCTCTCTCTTTCTTACTCTTTGTCTCTGTATGTGTGTGTTTCTGTGTGTGTATCTTTCTCTATGACTCTCTGTCCCTCTCTTTCCTGTCCCCCTCCTTCTTTCTCTCTCCCTATCACTCTCTCTCCCTGCATATACATATACATACACACCTATGTGTATATTAGTGCCAAATAATCTCGCGGGTTCCTTTTACCTGTAATATTCAATGATTCTATGAGGGTAGAAAATTGGATGGTTTCTAAATGATGGAATAACTAAAGCTCTGAGGGCTTCAGTAACTTGACTTAGACAAAATTGTGAAGCTGGATGAGTTGCTGTAGTACTATTTTTTACTTCTCCTATTAAAGCAACACTTGGCTCTTCCATCATTCCTGCCACTCTGACCCAGGGTTGGTCATACTACCTCTCCTCATTAAAAGAAAATGAACTGGTAAATGATTTTATCTTCTGCTACTAATAACTTCATATATTACTCTTATGAATATGTGTATCTTAAAAAGAGACCCTCAAGGCATACTTTCCTCATGAGCTACTACAGCCAATGATCTACTCTACTTGTACAGAAGATTAGTCTTGCCACTAGTGATTGGAATTGGCTACTGTGGCCCTACTCTCTGTTTAGAAGTATTTTGGTCTAGGTGGCTATTCTTGGAGATTGAGAAGTTGTGATTTCCTTGTAGACCAGAAGTTCCCAAACTTTCTTTGCCCATAGAACCCTAGGTGGTAATTTTTTTCAAAATATCTTTATGCTTAAAGAAATACCTAACAGTTCCCTTTATTAAACAGTAACATTTTTAAATTATTTATTATTATTATTATTTTTTTATTTTATTTGCATAACATATGTGTGGGTAATTCTTCAACAATAACCCTTACATAGCTTTCTGTTACAAATTTTCCCCCCAACTCCCCACCCCTCCCCTAGATGGCAGGATATCCACTACATGTTAATTATGTTAAAATATTGGCAAATTGAATATATGTATACATATTTCCAAACTTATCATTGTTATGCAAGAAAAATCTTATCTACACAAAAGATATATCAGATAAAAGAAACACAATGTAAGCAAACATCAATCAAGGAGTATGAGAATGTTATGTTGTGGTCCACATTTCACATCCCTCTCTCTGGGTGTATATGGCTTTCTTCAGTGAACAATTGGAGGTGGTTTGAAACATTTCATTGCTGAAGAGAGCCATGTCCATCAGAACTGATCGTCATATAGTACTGTTGTTGCTGTGTATAATGATCTCTTGGTTCTGCTCATTTGACTCAGCATCAGTTCATGTAAGTCTCTCCAAGCCTCTCTGAAATCATCTTGCTGGTCATTTCTTATAGAACAATAATATTCCATAATATTCATATACCATAATTTATTCAGCCATTCTCCAATTGAAGGGCATCTAATCAATTTCCAGTTTCTAGCCACTACAAAAAGGGCTGCCACAAACATTCTTGCACATGTGGGGCCCTTTCCTTCCTTTATGATTTCTTTGGGATATAAGCCCAATAGAAATGCTGCTGGGTCAAAGGGTATGCACAGTTTGATAACTTTTTGAGCGTAGCTCCAAATTTAAACAGTAACAATTTAACAAGAAATAATGTCCTAAGAATAGTAGTCATTTGAAAAAAATACACATAAATTGAAAGGAAAAAGATAACTATTTTATTACATTCTTCAATAACCACAATGGCTTACTAATGGGATATGTGTCCCTATTAGGCAGTGTGCAGCTTTTTGAGCCTTGGAATTAGATAGGGTACCACTGCCTTCATTAGTATTCCATATTTATTTTTACACAGTACTTACTCCTCATCACAACAATCAACAAAATCTCAGCTTGGTAAAGATGCAACTTTACAAATGAGAAAGTTTGAGAAATTATTGGCATATCTGAAAATACAAATAAATGAAAACATACCACAAACATTTGAGAAAGCCTTCAAAAAGAAAGGAACTGTGATCTCATGTTGGAACTGTGAACTCCCCTGAGCTAGGAGTTAATCTAGTATCTGACAGACATAGTGTATTTCTGTGTTTCCTGAAAAAATTTGAAATTTCCTGTGTTTGTTGTGGCACCCTGGGCCTCATAGTTTGGGGACCACAGTCCTAGGCCTTCATGTTTCTATTATTTTTCCTCTCTATCCTAAAGTGTTACAAAAGTCCCTGACTGATTGATAGACAGTCTCCTTGAAGCTGCATTTTGTACCATCTTTGCTTTAAGAAAACAAACCCTTTGATACCTTTTTCCAAATGTGGAGACCAAATTTCCTAATGTGTGTTGCTTTTTCTTGAAAATCATCCTTTGTAGATGTTCATAAAAATCTTTTCCTGTCATTTGTGAAATTAATAAGGATAAAGAGAACTGATTTTGCTTTAATCCCTATTCATCATTTTTAATTAATTCAATATGATTTAGGCTTAGTTATCTGAAAGTCATTTTTCAGACTAGAAATATCTGAATTATTCATTTCTAAATCAAGCTAGGCTTTTTCTATTTCTCCCTTGAGAAATCATTGTTACTCTATCTTACTGTAGTTCTGGTCTTTGATTTGTCAACAGCCTGTAGTGAGGTCAACAATTCCTCAGCAATTAGATAGAGCCAAAATGAAAGCCATTGTACTGATGGAAGGCTAATAATAACAACAACAACAATAACAACAACAACAGCTAGAAATTACAAATTACTTTAGGCTTTATGAAGAACTTTAACAATATTCTCTCTTTACCCAAACAATGAACCTGGTAGGTAGGTACTATTTTACAGATAAGAAATTGAGGCAGAAAGAGGTTAAATGAGTTACCCAGGTTTACATAGGTGATATTTGAAGTTCACTTTGATTTTAGGTTTTCCTGACTCTAAGTCTAGCTCTCTCTCTCTCCACTGTGACAAGTAGCTAAGTAGAAGAGAAGGGATGTCAAGAAGATGGAATACTAATTCAAAGGATTCATTCATTTTTTCTTTATATGGAGTTTAGTATAATGTTACTCATCACTGAGTATTTGATAAACAGAAACATTACTAGACAATCTTAAATTTTGTTGAAATGTAGTTTAGTGAAATCTCTGGCCAGCCTTCATGAGACTTTTCTCCCCCCCCCAACTTTTTATACTGCTGAATGTATTGTTGACTTTCCCTTTCTCTTAACAATTGTGATTCATTAGAAACTCTCTAATTCCAATCAGTAAATCTGCAACTTTTCTATAAAATATTCTGAGAGAATTTTCTGGGATTACATATTAAATGATATGGTCAATCATATGGTTAATATATATATATGCCCGCCTCTGTCTCTGTCTCTCTCTTTCTCTCTCTGCCTCTGACTCTGTCTCTCTCTCTGTGTCTTTGTTTCTGTTTCTTTCTGTCTTTCTCTCTCTGTATATTTTATATATATGTATACATATACACATACATATACATAACATATACTATATATATGTATAATATACATCTATATATACTCAGAGGCAGGATTTGAGCCCATATTATTTAGACCTCAAAGCCGATTTTTTCATGTACTAGTCTGTGTATATGCTTTGTGTTACTTTTTATCTTATATTGCATCATAATTACTTGTGTCTTTGGTTTATTTACTTCTTAGAGTATAAATTTCTTTGATATTATATTCTCTGTTTGGTTTAGTGGGAAGTCTCAAATAGAACAGTTAATAATCATATCTTTATACAGTGTTTTTGATACTTATGGAATACTTTCCTTACTCTATCTTGTGAAGTAGATAGTACAAAGGGACCAGGATCAGAGGGATTATGTGATTTGCCCAAGGTCACAAGATTGTTATAGAATTGAAATTTAAACACAATTGGCTCAATTTCAGTACTTTTTAAAATATACCATGAAACTATCTGATTAACTTTTCCCCCATTCCATCTACCCTATATAATTTAATACAATGAACTTTGAATGTAGAAGTTTTCAGAGAATTTATCTTAATATCTTTGTGAGATGCTACATTTTAAGACCTATGACTACATTTTTAAATAAAAGAACAAAAAAGAGAAAAAAAAGTTAAACTTAACTAACCTGATATCATATATAGTATTGCACACCTGTAATCCCTTATCCTCTGCATAGATTGGGGGAGGGGAAATGTATCTCTTATTTTCTTATCTTTTCTTGGGGCCAAACTTGGTCATTATTATTTCAAAGCATTACATTGTTTTGCTGTAGTGGTTCTTTCCATATCTATTTTTTGTTGTCATCTTTCTGCTGGGGAATGACATTGTACTGATTGCATCTACTCAAAGAACATTGCAGAAACCACCTATAATTTCTCAAATGAGATTTATCCATTTAGCCACGGAGGAAATACCAAGTAGATTAAGAATGTTACTATCCATGCATTTGGATGGACACCCTATAGTAGTACTTGTTCCTCGGTATACATTTCTGGGACAGATAGTATATCTAGACAGTAAGTTGGATCCAGAATTAAAGAGAAGGAGGAGCAAAGTCTGGATTGTCTTTGAGAAATGGCAAAGCTCTTTTACTGACCCAAAGTTTCTTCTGAAAGCAAAAATTCATTTCTTCAGAATTTACATTCTACTGATGTGATTATATGGCAATGATTAATATTGAGGAACTTAAAATGAATACCATAGAGATGTCAATGGAAAGGCTCATGGTAGGTGTGAGCAGGAAATAATATGTAGTATATTTTGTTTTTATTCTTGAGTTGTTTTGGTAATGTCTGACTTTTTGTGACTCCATTTGGGGTTTTCTTGGTAAAGATACTGGAGTGGTTTGCCATTTCCTTCTCCAGTTCATTTTACAGATAAGGGAATTGAGGGAAACAGGATTAAGTGACTTGCCTAGGGTCACACAGCTAGTAAATGTCTGAAGCTGAGTTTGAACTCAGATGATTATTCTTCCTGATTCCAGTCCCGGGACTCTATCCATTATACCCCTGATTTGCCCCACATAACCTATTGGGAATGAATTTTTTAAGTCATTTTTAAAATTTATTTTTTTAATTTAAGCCATTATTTCATGCCAGGTACTGTATATATTGAGGATAAAAAAAAGGGGAAATAAAGACAGCTTCAGACTTCAAGCAGTTAACATTCTAATGATGCAGGATAAGCCCCTTTTAAAGTCATGGTGGCCAGGGAAGGGTGCTACAGGAAACTCTCTATGATTAGAAATTGAAGATTCATTGCAGATTTGCATTTGTTGAGGAAGTTTGCTCAACAGGAGTTTCCCACACTACCGAAAATCATAGATTTGACTGGAAAAAAGACAACCCCTCCACCTTAACATGTGTATAATGTAATACGTTCTCAAGTACATTTGTACAATATTCTCACACACTTGGAAAGGAAGCAGAATGGGTAGACTATTTTATAGATAAGGCCCCCAGATGTTAAATGACTTACCCAAAGTTAAAAAAAATACTCATTAATAATGGATACACAGCTAGTACCCAGATCATCTGGCATAGTAGATCAATGCTTTCTTTATTATGTTATCAGATAATTTTGGAAAGGAATGGCTCTAAAGAGATGGTTTGAAAGTTGGGAAGTAAATAACTTGTAGTACAGTTAGCAAAGGATGGTATGAGATATTGAAAAAATTTCATGGGGAAAGTAGTATATATGTGTGTATGTATATGTATATATATGTATACATACATGCACCTATGTATGTGTATGTATATATGTATATGTGTATATATACATACATACACCTATGTGTATATATATATATGTATATACATGTGTATGTATATGTTAAAGGAGAAGTGCTCCAAGTTGATGGACATACATTGTTGCTTCTTAAGCAGCTTGGGGAAAAGCTCAATTTCAAAGTAGTGAAAAAAGCTAATGGGAATCATCAATGGACACCTATTATTCCCTGCAATAATCTACAACTGTTATGCAATGGGGAAGAATTTCTGTTCTCTACTTCCCCCCTCACCACAACCATGAAACAGATCTTGAGCACAGTAACCCAGTTGGTGATGAATCATTTTGCTCTCTGCCCCAGAGGCTCCCTGCCCACATTTTTCAATGAATCACTTTGGCATCTTTAGGGTCCCTTGATATTAGCCTTGCAAAAAGAGAAACATCTGAGATGCAAGTGGGATTTTGAAACCTTTAGGAAGTTGAGCATTGTGGATCTGTAATTCAATTTACCATGACTTGGTATTAGCATTTTTAAAGGATGGTATTAGTCTGGGTAATAAAGATACATAAACATCTCGACAGTATACACACACACACACACACACACACACACACAAAGGCTCAGGCAAATCTCTATTAAAAGGAATTTTTATTATTTATTTTATTTTATTATTATTAAAAGGATTTAAAGAATTATGTGTTATTTAGAAAGCACACTTGAGTATATACTATGCAATACTTTGAGGCTGCAGTTTCATTTAGAGAACCTAGGAAGTATTATCAGAAAAAAAAATCAGTGTTCAAAGGGAAATATTGAGCCAGAATAATTGAGAGCACTTAGGTTTCAGAGTCCTTTAAACTGGGGATTTTCATTTCAAATAATTTGCTTTTTATGGAGAGGTCTCATGTTATAGATGGGGGAGAAGGTGATCTCAGATTTCTACTGACTGATACTTTTTTCTTGCTTGGTCATCAGAAGGCATTTGTGATTTGTGGTGTCCTCGGTATTTGCATCCCTTCAGCTGAACACTATCTCCTTTTCCTCATATCCTACACAAACTTTATACCATTTCCAAACACTAAAAGGGATTTTGTTCTTTTTTTCTTAAGTGGCTAGAATATGCTCCATATAGCCATATGTATCTATCTATTTCTCTATCTCTCTATCTATCTAATCTTCCAACAGATTTTTAACCCCTTCAAAAAAAAAACTCTTCAATCCCTATTCTAAAATTGTCAATTGTATTATACCACTAGAAACAAGCTAGATTCTAAAGGTGAAGCAACTTAGTTTTATATTCAAAGAGCTGTGGTAAAGGTGTTAGCATTGTCAAGAACTATGGCTTTAGGATATAGATAACAAGTTTTAAAAATATATATAAGGATCAGAACCATAGGGTTTTAGAACTAGAAGGGACCATGGAATTAATTTAATCTATCCTCTTTTATACCTGAGAAGACTGAGGGCTAAAGAGGATGTCTTGTTCAAGGTTACAGAATTTAATGATGTTGGAGCTAGAAAGAGAATTCGTATTTCTTGATTTTCAACATGTTGCTATGTGGGAGGTAAACTTCCTTAGTAGGTAGAATGCTAAATTTAGTGACAAAACAGTTCGGGCTCAAATACTGCTCCTGATATAAAAGACATGCCCATAGAGAAGCCATTTAACCTCACTAAGCTTTAGTTTCTTCAGTTGTAAGTTGGAGATAATACCTGTTTTTCCTTTCTCTTGGTTTGTTGCAAAGCTCAGCTGAGATATTGTATGTAAAATCCTTGTGTAAATCTTTATTTTTATTTTAATAGCCTTTTATTTTTCCAAACACATGCAAAGATACTTTTCAACATTTACCTTTGCAAAACCATTTTTTTCCTCTCTTCTTCCCTTTCTTCCTCCCCAAAACGCAAATAATCTGATATAGGCTAAACATGTGCAATTCTTCTAAACATATTTCCATATTCATCATTCTGCATAAGAAAAATCAGCTCAAAAGGGAAAAAAACCAAGAAAGAAAGAAAAAAAGAAGTAAACAAACAACAACAAAAGAAAATGAAAATACTATGCTTTGATCCACATGCAGTTTCCATAGTTATCTCTCTGGATGTGAATGGTACTTTCCATCTTTGTGCAAATTTTAATGTACCCATATTGATATTATTTACATATATTATGTTTCTTCTCAACGGAAGTATATTTTAAATTCTCCAATTTTAAAAATAATCAATGATAGATTCACTGATTTGGGGCCAATTAGTCTAACCCTTTCATTTTACAGAGGAAGATTTTGAGAAATAGAGATATAAAATGACTTGTCCAAATCTCATAAAGCATACATAAGATTTGAACACAGGGCCTCTGATTCCAAATTCATCATGCTTTTTACTTGCTTAATGGTATAGGGCTTTCTGAGATATGAGTTCACATTTTTATAGTGCTTTGCAGGTTGCTAAAGTGATTTCCTTACAACAAACATGGGAAGAAGATAGTGCAAACCTTAACTTCATTTTACAAAGGAAGAAACATTTTGATAAGTTGGGTGATTTGTTCACAGAGAAAGTATGCAGGGTCAAGTCTGTAATCATGGTTTTCTGACTCCAAGTTCAATAGTTTCCTAAACTATACCATCCTCTGCCTACATTACTAAAATAATTGTATCCTCTCCTTCTTCCTTCATCCTCTCCCCACCTCCATTCCTTTTCAGATCTCATAAAAGGAGTCTGAAGGTTTTGCTTGCATTAAGACAGGATGCTCTGGGGTTAAAGAAGGATATCCTTGGCTTCATGGTCTCTGTTGTTTGATTTATACTTTAGCATCCTCTTTTATCCAGCAAATGCCGGGGGCTAGGAATTCATGGACTTCTTTCTGTGTGTGAATTTATTGGTTTTCCTTCAGGAAAAGTTGTAGAAGTGGGAGCATTGTGTTGGAAATGGAGAGCAGCCACATGGTTTGGATATCCGTCTCCCAGGCATAGAATCAGATCAAAAGTCTGCTTTGTCCCGAAAGAAATAATTTTAAATATATACCCTATATCAGATTGCTTGCTGTCTTGGGTGGTGGGGAAGGAATGAAGAGAGGGAGAAAAAAAACTGGAACTCATAATCTTAAAAAGTAAATGTTGAAAACTATAATTAGAAAAAATGAAATATTAATTTTTTTACTGAATGGAGAGTTAGCTTCAAAGGGGTTACATGATTTGCCATTGATAACAGAACTAGTGATTGGTAAAGTTGTAATTGCAGCTCAGGCATTACAGTTCCAAGTCCAGTCTTCTTGCTACTACATCGCAGTGATTTTGTGAATATCAAAGAATTATAGACTTAAAACAGGAAGGAAATTTGGATCATTGAGTCCAACTCCTTCATCTAATAGATGAAGAAACTGAGGCCCAGAGAAGTAAAATAATTTATCCAAGGTTAAGTGGCTGGTAATAAATTGTATATCTAGAATTTAAAACTGATTCATTTGATTCCAAAATCAATATTCTTTCTCCTTAACATCCTGCTTCTTTTTAGATTCTATTCTCTTTCTTGTTTTGTTTTCATAGAAATAATTGGGTTTAATTTTTACAATATGTATTTACTACAGGTCATATTCCTTTGAGTCAGTGAATTGGGCCAGGAATGATCAAGATAAATGATGAGAAAATTTGGGGAGGTTAAATGGGTTGGGTTTGGACTAACAACCCCAAAGTAGGGTGTGTTTGTCAATCCTGATTGGTTCTTATCTCCCTTCATACTGTGTCTTTGGGATATTATTTGTTTCAAGGTTCTTTGTGTCAATGTGAACATTTCCTTCTTAGATGCCAAGTGAAACCTCTCTACGAATTAATGGAAGTAGCTTTCTGTCACTGAAAAATTCATCCTCTTTTAACAAACTTGAAAATGATTTTCCTTCAATTTAGCTAAGCAGATCTTCAGTTGATAGGCATATAGTCCATTATGGGGCATTCACTTGAAGCCTCTCCAGCTTGGTAAAACCTGCCAGAGATCGCACCATTTCTTTCAAATACTCAAGGCCATCTGAACATTTGTAGTTATCAACAACTCATACATGAAATTAGGAGTTTCATGATGATAAACTAAAGTGAAGGAAGAGTGAATGTGAAGTCAGAGTTTATGAATCATGGCAGTATTCCAGAATATTCCAGGGGTAAAGTTGTTAATGAAAATTGCAAGGTAGGGTTGATTTCACATTATTTAGGATCTGACTTGTTGAGGCTTTCATTTCTCCTTTCTAGTTTCAAATCCTTGGGTTATTATTATGCTATTTTTCATCTTCATTAGACATTGGGTAGAGAAAGTTGAAGGTAATAATCCAAATTCTTTTAATGTTATTCCTTCTTAGTGAATAGGACTTCTGTTTGAGATGGAATATGCTAGCAAAGTCATTTAACTACTCAATACTATAGGGCAAAAGTGCCAAACTCAAATATAAATGGAGACCACTAGTCCCTACCTAAAGATCCCTGTAGTTGGTATATTGATATTTTAAAATGTAATATTATCTATATTTTATTGATTTTCTCAAGTATCACCAAATTAGATTTTAGTTTGGCTCAGGATATACAGGAATATTGCTGGCCACATGCCATTATGTGTTTGATACCTCTACTTAAAGCAACTTTTTGAGACTGTAAGATGCAAAGTAGTAATGCTGACCTGAATTGGTAAAAGGAGCCTTCTCATTTGAGAGGCCCTGACCCTCATGAAATCACACGTTCAAGTCCCTAACTTTATCCTCAGCCAACAGGATAGGAAGTCTTCATTTTCTAATGGGGTTCTATTGCAAACATTTACAAATCCAGTATATTCACAGATCAGTTTCTACAAGTTCAGGATGTGGGCAGCATGACTAGAAGGCAGTTCATGAATAAAAGATCTCAGGTTTTTAGTGGACTGCAATTTGAGAATTTGGGAATAAAAACAATGGCAATTAGGTTCTTAGGGTATCAATAAACATCTCAGACACTCAAATTTGTGATCTCATAGATTTGAAAGTTCCTTCTAGTGATTCAAATTTCAGCTCATCCATCTCTGTCTGTCCTGTGTGACTCTTGCCTATGTTGTCTTTCCTTCACCCACAAGGATTTATTCCAATACAGGAAACTTTCCTCACTTTCATCTGCCCTGGTGAAAGTACTAGTAGAATACTCCAGCAATCTACAAACATTTATTTTGTCCAGAATATATTTGAATACTTATTTTCTCAAACAAGGGGAAGACTCTTTAAACTCTCAATGACAAGACAAAAAATTAGTTTGCAGGGAATTGAAATTAGAGTACGTTAGGAACTAGAGCAAGTTAGCTTTCCTAAAGAGAAGCAGCATAGAAAGAATTTTAAGAAATTGAAATAGTAAGCATGTAAGTGACTTGTTCAGTGTCACTCACACAGACAGTAAATAACTGAGGCCAGCTCTAAATACTATGATCCTAAACAGATCAAGTCATGTGATCTAGAGAAATTTCATCATAACACACTCAGATAACTCAAACGCATGCTATATTGAAGTATTTATAAATAGGAAATAGTGCTTCTTTCCTTTTCCTCTTCTCTCCCTCCCTCCCTCTTTTCTTCCTTCCTTCCTTCCTTCCTTCCTTCCTTCCTTCCTTCCTTCCTTCCTTCCTTCCTTCCTTCCTTCCTTCCTTCCTTCCTTCCTTCCTTCCTTAGCTCAGGATCTCATAGCTAGTAAATATTAGAACTTGGAGGCCAACTGAGATGGAAATCTTCAAAGATCAGTGCATTTCTTGGGTGTGGGCTGGATGAGAATATAGTCATGTTGATTTGGAACAGGCTGAATAATTATAGTCAAAGTGTATTGATTTATGTCATCTTTAAAGGAGGACTCTAATAAAATGTGGAAGGGCTCCATGTTTACCTTACTTCTGTTCAACATTTTAATTAGTGACTTAGAGCAATTGTTTTCAAAGCTGAAAATAATTTAATCAGCCCAGCTTTAAGTAGTTTTTTAGGCAGGAGTATTAAGCAGTGTAATATGGAAAGCTGCTTCTAAACCTCCTCCCAAACATCTGTGATATACTCTTTTATAAACACTATCTAGTATAGGGGAAGAGTGGGTCCTAAGCTTAAGGAACATATGTGGCAAAGGTGTAGCCCTTAATTTCTAGTCTCTGGGAGTTCTGTTCTCTCATGTGTGGGATGCTCAAGAAGTTTCTCTTAAGCATGGTGGATATGTTTCCAGTGTGTCCTTGACTCCTGATGCAAACAGTGCTATCAGATAACTTGGAGATTCCATTCAGGGCATCAGTGGAAAGATATGAAACCCATCATTCTTGAGACTAGAAGCTGTTAAGCCAAGAGGTCCTCCTCTGGTCAAAGTTGGAACACAGAAAGCAAAGCTGGCCAAGGATAAAGTTGAGGCTGATAGCCTTTTAGCTCAACCCTTAGTTCCTTCTCAGGTATATGCTAGAAAGATACATGCTTCAATTTCTGTAATTCCTTCTCTTTTCAACTTGCTCAAAATCATATGGAGGATCACTAGAAGCTTGACCAAGTTTTCTAGTCAATCAGAATGAGCATAATTTCACTTTGTCCAAAGACTTTCAAAGATTTTTCATTCTTAAGTCTTTTGATTGATTAACTATGACATGGTCTCCAGTAATAAAAGTATCAAAACTAGTGTGTGTATGTATATTATACACACACACACACACACACACACACACACACATATATATATATATATATATATATATACTCATCCTATAATGTAAAGTAAAACAACACTAATAGATATTAGAATTTTGAATATGGTAGTATCTAATATAAGGTGTATTCTGAAGATCAAATGAGATAATTTATGTAATGCCATGCTGTATAAATACCTACAAAGAAACCATCTATCTTCCAAAGGACTTCTGATTAAACATATTTTCCTTCTGCTAATAGTGCATTATAGATAGGATTGCTGAATGTGCTGATGGACATGTCATGTCCATCATGCTTTTGTTTATCTTTATTACAAGAGAGAAAGAATTTTCTTTTTTTTAATTAAAGCTTTTTATTTTCAAAATATGTACATGGATAATTTTCAACATTCACCCCTACTTTTGAACTCTGTGTTCTAATTTTTTTTCCTTCCCTTCCACCCTCCCCCAGTTGGCAAGTGATCCAATATATCTTAAACATGTGCAATTACTCTATACATATTTCCACAAATATCATGCTGCACAAGAAAAATCAGATCAAAAAGGAAAAAAAATGAGAAAGAAAACAAAATTCAAACAAACAACAACAAAAACACAGTGTTGTGGCCCACATTCAGTTCCCACTTTTGAGAGGAAGAGTTTTCTTGGAAGTCAGGACTGCTGTTCAGAAGTGATAGTGATGTTTAAAAAAAAACTAACTCCTAAGAATCAATAACATTAAAAATGAGAAAAACATTACTACTTTGGCTTTTTAAAAAGTGACTATCATGTAGTGAGGTTGACTTTCTTATACAGATTTTAAACTGACTACTGGAAATTTCTAGAAGAGTCCCTGAATTATTTTGAATAAAAGCATGTTTCAGATATAAAGACAGACTGTCAAGTTGATTTTTTTACAATACTTACTTGGGTACTTAGAATCCTATTGTGAAAAAGTGCTGTTATTTTCACAAAACAAGACAAAAGCATCATTATTTTTAGCTTAGTTTATTTGATTAATTACCTTCATTATTGAATTAATTTCATTCCTGAAGCCAGTTCCTGTACTGAAGTATTGGTTAAAATATATGGACTTGATTTACCTCAGAATTAGTGTTGAAAGGGATTTAAAAGTCATTTAATATTCTATTTCAATGAAGGAATACTCTCTGAACCACTAATGAAGATAATATTGAGGAAGAAAATAATCCAGAATGGACACATAAATTAAATAAAAACAGAAAGTCTGCATAACTACACATTGGTTACCTTCACAGTGTTTTGATGGCCATTGAAAAACAAATTAAATACTTCATCAGAATTAAGGGGAAATGTACTGATTTTTATGTGTAAGTGATCTTTCCCATTAAGAGGGCAGACAATATTTTTGATTTTTCTTCCCATCATTAGGACTTAGCAAAGTCCTTGGCACATAGCAAGTGCTTCACAGGTACTTGTTGGTTGATTGGTAGTGTAAAGAGGCATTGAATTTTCTCTTAAGTCCAGTTCAGAGGTAATCATAAAAAGTACTAAGAGATGAAAAGGTATTAATGTGTTAATACCTTTGTTAACCCTCTGTTATCTCTTTACAAAGTATGATACCAATTTTGTTAAGTCAGAAGAGAACATAATTAAATGACTTTTACATGCTTTACTTTTTTACAGCATCATTCACTTGTATTTATTTGCATTTTCAGTTATTCTTTATTTTATTTATTTATTAATTTTGGTAAGACTAAGATTCAAGTTTTTCTATTCCATCAATTATTTCTTTTGAACAGTCCATAAATTCCCTTTTTTATAATTCTTATTTTTTTTTCAAACCAGAAACATCCTTCTGTGAGTCTATGATCCTTTGAGGTCATGTGCCATCAGGTTGATTCACTTTATTTTGTCTTGCAATATTTATTCAAAGAGTTTTTGGATTCTTTTACCTGATCTGGAGATCATATTTCCTTCTGTTGTTAATATTTTTCCTATTGGTTTATCTGTTTATGCTCAAGGCCTTTAACTGATTTTTCTTCCCCTGAGATCTTTGGTGATTTTTAGCCATTTTTTTTCTCATTGCACACTCTTAATTACTTTCTGACTCTTTCTCGAGAAGCTAGACCTAAGACTTTTTTAAAGCTTTCACCTCTTTCTCAAATGACTTCTAGGGAGGACAGAAGCAGCCTCAGCTGGATGCCAGACTCTTCCTCTCTGACTTAGTTGAGTGCCACACAAGTACACACACGTCTTTCTCCACTTGTTCCTCGGTTTTCTGTTAAGCTATGTTGAAATATAGAGTACTGCTAACACTACTATCATAGCCTGAACAAGTTTCTGAGGCACAGAAGAAGGAGGTAGGAAATGATGAGTTCAACTGTATTTTAAGTCCATGTGAATTGGTAGAGTATAGTGTTGAGCGAACACTTCAGGGGCTAATTGAGTAACTGTTTGCTATTAGTTCACTGAATTGTTGTGTCATTCTGGTTCTTGGTGTCCTAGACTATAGAAGGAGCTGAAATTGTTTTATTTCCTGGGCACAATTTCTATGTGGAAGAGGTTTGAGAGGTCATAAGCATTAGAAAATATACATATACATTGTATATATACATATATATATATATATATATGCCTCTAATTTGTAGGTCTTGTTACCCAGAATTCTCTCTTTTAGGATGTTAGGGAGTTTAGAAGTTCAGATGACCTGCTTGTAGAGGAGACCCCTGAATTGGGAGAGAAAAGGAATTTCTATTTCTACCCCACCTTGGCCAGCACATATAGTATTGGAACTCCTTACCCAGATAGACATCCTATACAGCATTTTGAAAGGCCTGTGGTTCAGGAAAATAATTATATTTGAGGAAGCAGAGACATATGATCTAGATGGACATAGGTTCAAGAAAAAAGAGGTGCAGAGACCCCTAGCAGAAGAAAAGAGCTAGCTGTGGATTCAAGAGAGTTGGTTCAGGCAATTTAACATCCAGCTTCCAAGAGGATTTTACAAGAAGAGAAAAGACCTTAGGAAACTGCATTCTCAGAACTGTAAGTTGCCTTGGCTGCATATATACCATATACATGTGTCTTACTATTATTGTATGCTGGGTTTTTTTTTAAATCACTTTTCCTACCAACCACTTGTGGGAAGTCCATCTTCAATTAAGGGTATATAAGGCTATGTTTTTGTACCTAATGTTCTTACTGTGGCATTGTACTAGTGACTTAATAGTAGCAGGAACCTGAACCCATAGGATGCCTCAGAACTTGAGAGTTGCAGTCTTCCTCTGGGGACAGGATCCTTCAGTGTGAATGTTAGGTGGGGGAGTAGCTCAGAGAACATATTACACTGGCATGTCACAAAACAAAATGGAAATGGATTATGCATATTGTTATCTTTGAAATGTTAGATACACAAAAAGAAATGAGTTATCCACACTCCACACTGAAGATCACTCCTGGTAATTTTCTCATCTTATACAAATATAACACCATGTAATATTAAGTTTTTATTCCTTTCTTAATATTTTAGTTTTAAAATCCATAACATGGAGGTGAAGGATTAAAACTTTTAGGGGGGCTTCCTTGAAAGGCCTTATAAAAGTTTGGTACTTATATCTATCAATTTCCTTGGATAGCTTTCAGTAAAAATCTCTCTTCTGGAGCTTATAACTATCCAAAAAGATATATGGTGCCTCCAGGCTCTTTGTCTTGGCTTTCAAAAACTTTTCAAGCTGGCATCTTTATTGATTTTTTTAATATGTGAAAAGAAACAAAATTTAAATGACATTTCTGCAATGGAATTAGAATGATTTTTATAGAATGTAGTGTTTTTATGGTAATTATGTGCACTTCTTAAAATCCACAATAGCACAAAAGCACGACAGAAAGATTTTAAAGAGCAAAGCTGGTTCACTGTTATTTTTTTAAAGTAAAATTTTAGAAGGAATTAACAAAGAGGTAAGTTATCTTTCCAATACCTTAGTTGATGTCAGTACTACTGAATCTGTAAAGGCAACAATACCTTTGTTTTGAAGGAATTTGACTAGGGTTTTGTGGAGTCATTTCACTGTCTCCTGTAAATAATACATTGTTTGAAAATTGTGTATTTGGATAGAATGTGCAGTTTTTCTAATGGCATCACTTTTGTCTCTCAGGTAAATAATTCACCATGTTTTTAAAATCTTTTTGAGGTCTTGCATAAAAATACCCTTGATATCTATGTCTAGTTAGCTCAGCTGGCTAGAACATGGTGCTAATGTAGCCAAGGTAGTTTTGTTCTGTTCTAGTCCCTGGACACTTAACCATAGTCATATACATATTGTTGGGCTCAAGAGGGACTAGTTCAATGATCTTGCAAATCAATTTCTATTTTTAAGAGAATATCTTTTAAACAATAGATTCTGCTAACTGTGGTTTACAAAGGTAATTAGTTTGGTTAAAAAGGATCTCTCTTCCATTTCTTGCTATGTTAATAAACCAAGGTCAAATCTACAGATAGAAAAGCAAAGAATATCAGCCTTAGATGGATAGAACCATGGAGATTATCTGGTCCAACCCTCCCCCCATTTTTTAACAGATAGTGAAAGTGCCATAGAATGACTGAATTAGGCTGTAGCAGAGATACAATTTAATATTTAGCTATCTCTTAACTGTAGGTGTCATCAAGATTATTGCTAGGTCTTACTTACTTCATCTATAAAATGAGTTGGTTGGATTTGATGTCTTCTCAGGTCCTTTCTACCTGTAGACCTATGATCCTTAAATAACAATCATGAATCAGTACTTTATCTGCTTGTATTATGTAGAGATAATTTCATTTTTACAAAACTTTAATTATTTGATTTATCTGCAGGGTTGTTAATGTTTCTCCATCCCCAGAATATGGAGTTCATCAATTGAAAAGTATTTTGTTGCCTGGTAATAGAAAAATTAATCATCAAAAAATTTTCTCTAAGAAATGAAATAAAAACTTGACATTTTTTATTTGATTTCATTTATCTTGTGATTGCTTGTTGTTAAACAGTAATGTTCCACAATTTTGTTTGCTTGTCTGTTTGTGGCTGTCTATGCATTCTCATGACTATTTTCTTTGGATTATTTTTGTTTTCCTTATAAATTCTAAAAATACATACCTGAAGGAAATAGTAAAATACATTTAGACAGTTATCAATGTTTTATGTGAAAAAGTGACCCTTCTCTTTGCCAAAGTTATTTCATCTATATATTCCATTCCATCTTTTTAGCAGATTACCCACTTTTTAATTATGATTCCCATCCTCTCCCTGTGGAATGATTCATTCCATCCAATTTAGAAACAACCCCATGTCTCCCTATCTTTAAAAACCCTTACTTGATCCTACCCATCAAACTGCCCTTCTATATCCCTCTTCCCCTTCTTGGCTTACCTCTTTGAGAGTCGCCTTCACTCATTGCTTCTATTGTTCCTCTTGTTCAGTGCTGAACCCTATGCAGTCCGGCTTCTGATTTCATTATTCAATTGTAAGGAATCTTTTAATGGCCAAACCCAATGACCTTTTCTTAGTTCTAATTCTTATTGATCCCCCCAAAGCCTATATGTTGACTATCCTCTTCTAAAAATTCTTTTTCTAGGTTTTTGTGACACTTTTCACTCTAAGTTCATTAGGGAACAGTATCTATATGTCTGCTCTTCTTGGTCTTTTGTTAGATCTTTCAAAAATTTAGCCTTTCTAAATCTTACTAACCTTATCAACCTAAGGATCATGGTTATCTTCAACTTCTTCCTACTCACTAGACATACCTGTTACCAAGTTTTTCATATTATTTTCATTCCAGGCCTTCTATGGTCCCATTTTCTTCACTCACATTGCCACTGCCATAGGCCTAGCCATCATCATGACTTCATGTGTGACTTATTATAATAGCTTTTTGGTTAGTCTTTCTCTATCTTCCCCCACTCCAATCAATCCATCTCCACCCAGCTACCAAAATTATTTTCCTAAAGCACAGGTCTAGCCATATTACTACCACACTCTTTTCTATGTCCCCACTTTGGTGGCTCCCAATTGCCTCCAGAAAAAAAGATATAACATTATCTTGTATTTAAAACCCTTTCATTCTTCTTACTCCCTTCCTACTGTTACCTTGGCTTGCTATGGCACTGCATCTCCAGCCTTTATTCTTTTTTATTAGCCATTTCCTATGCCTGAAATACTGTTTTTCTTCACTTCCATCTCCTGATTTATTTATCTTATTTCCTTTAAAACTCAGGTCAAGTTCTAACTTTGGCAGGAGGCCTTTTCCAATCCTTTCCACTGTTAGTGCTTTCCCTCTGAGATTACTCCCCATTTAAATTATGCATATTTTCTATGTATAGTAACTTGCATGCCTCTCCATTAGAATGTGAGCTCCTGTAAGGCAGGTATTCTTGTGTTTCTTTGTATCCCCAGTGCTTAGTGGAGTTGTTATTGTTTATCTGGCAGGGAGCTGTTATTGTTTATCATCTTTCCCTTTCAAACAGGGCCTTGACTTGCCTGTGAATGGATTTAATTGAGGCAGTGTTGTACAAAGTCATCCTCTCTTTTCCAGCCATTGATTCCTAATGGTAGAACAAAAGTTGAGATTTGGTGATGATTTGGGATCCTTTGGAAGACTCCAGGCTCTTAGTACTTCTCAGTGTCTGCTTCAGCTTCTTTCATGGTCATTTGGAACAAATCTTTCTTATCCACCCATTCTGCCAAGGTAAACCTTCACACATTATTAGGGTGGACATCCCCCTAGCTCACCTTTGGGTCTGAGATCCATGGGTTATTGCCAACCTAGTTTAATGCATCTGTCGAGGTTTTACTGAAGTATAGTCTCTGTATATGCTACAGCTTCTTTGGAGCCACAGGTGAAAGTTAAGTGCCAGGTAGACACTACAGGTGGATAAGCAGCCTCTAAAGCACTTCGCAAACCCTCACACCAGAGGTTCTCGTCCTTTCTGAACATCCCTGGTATATAGTAGGTTCTTAATAAAGGCTTCTTGACTTACTGTTGACTAGATTGTCAATTAGTAAGAAATCAAGTGAAATATGCAGGGTTTTTTGGTATCATTTATGCCAGTTAACATAATTCCTGCTTATCTAACATCAAATTTTTAAAAATTTAAAATTTAAAAAATATTCTGGTACAAGCCAAATAATGTCAGTCCCAAGGAAACAACATTTTTAATCCAAAAAACATCAAAATATTAAAAATTTAATGTTAAAATATTCTTTATAGTCCTAACAAATTTGTCTTAACAAAACAACGTTTTAAATCTCTAAATCATCAAAAGCAACACAAAAGAGGATCAAATGGATTTGCTTCAAGGAAGTCTTTGGGAAGAAGTTCTAGGAGCATTTGATGTGGATGCTGTAGAGTAAATAAGTTAAAGAAATAAAGTGATTGGTCTGAGGTCATGCCAAATAGGCAGTGGTAGAGTGAAGATGTGAACTGAGGCCCTTGACTCAAAATCATTTCTATTCTTATTGTGATAATTAGGATCTCTTCCATTGCCTAGTATACTACATGTAGTAGAAACAATAAATGGTGGTTAAACAAAATAATTAAATAATTTGGAGTTTTTATATTTATTTTATTTTGTTACAAATTCCCTTTCTAACCTCTTTCTCTATTTATTCTACTCTTTTTAAAAGTTCTCTTTGGATTTAAATTAAAGTGAATTGAAATTATATTTTGAAGGGATTAATTGAAGAAGCAAGGTATGTATAAACTAGAAAAGAGAAAACTTATGTGGACCATGATGCTTGCTTAAAGACTGACATATAGAAAAGGGATTGGACTTGTTCTCTTTGGCACCGAAGGACAGAATCAGGACAGTAGAAGTTACAGAAGGGAGATTTTGACTCGGTGCAAGGAAAAAAATCATATCTTTGAAGATATCTTTCTTGGGGCAGGCCTTCACTGGAGACAAGTAGCACCTGGACTCGATGGGGCTGGCAGACCATCTCTGACTCCTCAGGGAGAGTGTTGAGGAGATTCTTCTTGAGGTCTAGATTGGATTAGATGCCCCCTCTCCCAGGTCTTCACCAACTTGTAGATTCTTTAATATTAAATTTTAAGTTCTGATTCAAATGAGTCACTTATCTACTGCCTTAACAAGTGCTGAGTAAAGAAGGTAGTACAATACCAAATACTTGGCAGAAAGGAAGTCTTACCCATCATGCACTACAATCTCTATTTTGAAAAGCCTATTAAAAGCAGCTCCATTTAGACCTACAACTCATATTTGTAGTAAAGATTTCTTTTTTAAGTCTTTGATTCAAAGGGAAATGTAAATATGATGACTTTTTACCAGCTGGGAAGTTGTTCTTTTAGGGACCTTCAACATATGCTAACTGAAGCTCTACTCTTTCTTTTTCAGAAGGCTAATAATCTGATCACAGGTTCATAGGCTCTTACAATGCAGAGACCTCGGTGATCAGGGAAATGAGATACAGAGCAATAAATTTTCTTGCAGTAAGTAGTAGCTAGAAGCTAAAGCTTCCTTACTACTAGCCTAATCCTCTTTCAGGCATGCTTCTGAATCTATGAGGTTGTGCAGTTTATAAATAATATCTCATTTTGACCTCATAACACTGGAGTTATTGTGATACCCATTTTACAGATAAAGAAACTGAGGTAAAGAGAAATGAAGTAAATTGTTCAGGCTCACATAGCTAGTAAGTATCTGATAACAGATTTGAAATAAGCTTGAAGAAGGCTTCTCCAAGGCCTTTTAGACTTCAATAAATCTGTGATTTGATTGCTGTCTATACTCATTTTACCAGTACAGATTTTAAACTCTCTCAATTCTTTAGTAGATGAAGTACTTCATGAAGTGTGTGTTATTTAGATTTAAGTGTTTTGGTTACAACCTGGATTTTTCTCTGTATGCATGCATGCACACACACACACACACACACACACACACAGGCAGAATAAGTTTCTCAAAGTCAGAGTATTTGATTTTTGTCTTTGTACCTCCTCCCCCTCCCAGAGCCTGGCACATAATAGATGCATAAAATCTTGCAAATTGATAGGTTTTATATATATATACATATATGTATATATGTATACATATATATGCATACACATATACGCAAAAGCTTGTACACATTTACCTGTGTATAGCTGCCAGAATTTGAGTTCCTGCCAACTACTTAGCCATGTAAAAGTGCTAGCCCCTGCATTAAAAAAAGGCAGCTCAAAAGTAATCCTGAGATGCTGTTTGATTTCTTTTCTTTTTTAATGCTTCCATGAGCTTGTCTTAGTTTATTCTCTTAATTTATTGTAGTGAAGGAATTAAAAAGTTAATAAATTTTTTTCCTACAAAGGTATATTTGGGATGATTAAATTTAACAAGTAAACTCAGGAACTCAGTAAGAAGATTTGTAACAAAATATTGCTCTCTGTCTTTGTCTGCCTCTGTCTTTCTGTCTTTCTGTTTCTCTGAGTCTCTGTCTCTGTCTGTCTGTATATCTCTCTCCCCCCTGTCTCTGTCTTTTTCTTCCTGTCTCTTTCAAATTCTTGACATTTATTTCCATACCAACAACCTGATTTTGCATCTTATGTTTTCCTTAAATGGCTATGAGTTTAACCTGTTGCCACTCATTCCTGGAAGTACTGATTGATTCATAGCTAGGGTAAAGACAAAATACACAGTGGATTTGTTTATTAATAAATAGATGGGTCAGAGAAGGAAATGCTTTCTGTAAACCTCTTGTTGTTCAGTCATTTCAGTTGAATCTGACTCTGTGACTCCATTTGAAGTTTTCTTGGCAAAGATACTGGAGTATTTTGCCATTTCCTTTTTTAGACATGAGTAAATTACTGTCTGAATGATAAGGTTCTTTGATTAAAAAATAATCCAGTTTTACTGGCCAATTCTGTCTAGCAGAAGAAGGTAAATTAGCAGGTCACTTAATGTTCAGACAAGGTACTTTACAGAATTAACTGACGGGTTTAGTAAAGCCACTTGCCAAAGCCACTCCTTTCTAACAATATGCTAAGAAATATTCAGTAAAAAAAATTGTTGTTTATATATCTAACAGTGACCTGTTTTTTTAAGTTTTAAGAATGGCTTTTAAGTTTTTAGTTTTAAGAAGAGTAGAATGTTTTTATTTTTAAGAAGACTAGAATGTAGTTTCCCCTCTTCATTATCTTCATCTTCTCTCACATCCCATTAAATACCATTGCTACAAGGAGACAAAAGAAAAATCTCTTTGGGACAAGATTATACATATCTATGGTACATTTAGGCAGCATCTCTAGCCAGTGACATTTTGCTGCCCACTGGTCTTTGTTAGAATCTTCTCTTGTTGAAGTAATACTGTTGGGAATTAATAACTTAAAATGTCTTCAGCAGAAACAATAGGCTACCTGAAAAACAGGAAATCTGAGCTATAGTAGAGCAGATTTTTTTCTTTGGGAAGAAGTCACAGTGGTATCAAGGTATCTAAGTAAACATAACAATTGACCACATTTTCTTACTGGGTTTCACAGGGCTATGGGAGTGTGAGATTATCATAACAATCTCTCATGTCCTAAAATGGAGGGGAACACACACACACACACACACACACACACACACACACACACACACACA
>JAJPUD010007840.1:46020-58313 GCA_023553655.1 Myrmecobius fasciatus | reverse complement strand
AGAGAGAGAGAGAGAGAGAGAGAGAGAGAGAGAGAGAGAGAGAGAGAGAGAGAAGGAGGAGGAGGAGAGTATCTTTATATGAAAATCTAATGCCCATCCACCCCTCCAATCTCCCTGCTGATCAATATGTGAGCTTTAATTTATTCCATTTCCAACTTTGGTCAGTTCATCCCTCTATGGGCAGCCTAGAGGTCTTCCTCTTCTTCCACTTGGAGGCTTTACCATATTGGTACCAGTCATAATATGGATACCTAATCTGTTTTGTTTAGAGCATTTCAGAACTCTTGAACTTAAGTACCTATCAGTTTTCGCCTCCTTAATTGTAGAATATATGAGCACATGCCACCACAAAGGGAATTTGTAATAGTGAGAATATTATTAATAATAGCTAGCATCTGTATAGTACCTTAAGATTTCCCAAGTACTTTACAAATATTTCTTCATTTTTGGTTTACATAAATCTAGAATTAGGAGGGAATTGAGAGAATTAGAAGTTATCTAGACTGATTCTTATCTAAAACATTAATTCATCTGTACTGTAACATTTTTGACAAGTGAACTCATTACTTAACAAGACATTTAATTAGAGTTTCTACAGTTCTAATCTTTAAGACATTTTAAAAATTATTTTGAACTAAAACTTTTAATGGTCTTATTTCTTTCCTTCAGAAAAACAAAGGCTGTCTAATGCCTCTTTCTTTTTTTATTAAAGCTTTTTATTTGCAAAACATATGCATGGGTAATTTTTCCTCATTTACTCTTGCAAAGCTTTCTGTTACAAAATTTTCCCTCCTTCCTCCTACCCCCTTCTCTAGATGGCAGGAAGTCTAATACATGTTAATTATGTTAAAGTACTTGACAAATTGAATATGTGTATACATATTTATATAGTTATTTTGTTGTACAAGGAAAATTGGATCTACAAGAAAAAAAAAAAACAAACCTAAGAAGGAAAACATAATGCAAGCGTGAAATGCGTGCAATGCACGCAATACAGAGTGTGAAAATGCTATGTTGTGGTCCACACTCAGAGCTCACAGGCCTCCCCCTGGGTGTATATGACTTTCTTCATCACTGAACAACTGGAACAGGTTTGAATCACATCATTGTTGAAGAGAACCATGTCCATCAGATTTGATCATCATATAATCTTGTTGCCGTGTATAATGATCTCCTGGTTCTGCTCATTTTGCTCAACATCAGTTCATGCAAGTCTCTCTAGGCCTCTCTGAAATCATCCTGCTGGTAGTTTCTTATAGAACAATAATATTTCATGACATTCATATACCATAGTTTATTCAGCCATTCTCCAATTGATGGGCATCCATTCATTTTCCACTTTCTAGCCACTACAAAAAGGGTTGCCACAAACATTCTTGAAAATGTGGGACCCTTTCTTTAAGATCTCTTTGGCATATAGGCCCCATAGAAATACTGCTGGGTCAAAGGGTATGCAAACCAAAAGTTTGATAACTTTTTGAGCATAGTTCCAAATTGCTCTCCAGAATGGTTGGATCCATTCACAGTTCCACCAACAATGTATCAATGTCCTAGTTTTCCCACATCCCCTCCAACATTCGTCACCACCTTTTCCTGTCATGTTAGCCAATCTGACAGGTGTGTAGTGGTATCTCAGAGTTGTCTTAATTTGCATTTCTCTGATCAATAGTGATTTGGAGCAACTTTTCATATGACTAGAAATAGTTTTAATTTCATCATCTGAAAATTGTCTGTTCATATCCTTTGACCATTTATCAATTGGAGAGTGGCTTGAATTCTTATAAATATGAGTCAGTTCTCTATATATTTTAAAAATGAGGCCTTTATCAGAACCCTTAAATGTAATGATGATTTCCCAATTTATTGCTTCCCTCCTAATCTTGTCTGCATTAGTTTTGTTTGTCCAAAAACTTTTTAACTTAATATAGTCAAAATTATCTTTGGATACAAATTCCTTCCTTCTCCACAGGTCTGAGAGGTAAACTATCCTATGTTCCTCTAATTTGTTTATAATATCACTCTTTATGTCTAAATCATGAACCCAGTTAGATCTTATCTTGGTTTGTCGTGTTAGATGAGGTCAAGCCCTAATTTTTTCCATACAAGTTTCCAATTTTCCCAGAAATTTTTGTCAAATAATAAGTACTTATCCCAAAAGCTGGGGTCTTTGGGTTTATCAAACATTAGATTGCTATAGTTATTGCCTAGTTTGTCCTGTGATCCTATCCTATTCCACTTATTGACTACCCTATTCCTTAGTCAGTTCCAAATGGTTTTGATGACCACTGCTTTATAATATAGTTTTAGATCTAGTACAGCAAGGCCACCTTCATCAGCATTTTTTTTCATTAATTCCCTTGAAATTCTTGACCTTTTGTTCTTCCAGATGAACTTTGCTACTATTTTTATAGATCTGTAAAATAATTTCTTGGGAGTTTGATTGGTATGGCATAAATAAGTAAATTAGTTTGGGTAGTACTATCATTTTGATTATATTCGCTCGGCCTATGCAGGAGGACTTGATATTTTTACAACTGATTAAGTCTGACTTTATTTGTGTAGAAAGTGTTTTGTAGCTTAGTTTGCATAGTTCCTGACTTTCCCTTGGAAGATAGATTCCCAAATATTTTATACTATTGACAGTCATTTTGAATGGAATTTCTTTTTATATCTCTTGCTGCTGAACTGTTGGTAATTTATAAAAATGCTGATGATTTATGTGGATTTATTTTGTATCCTGCAACTTTGCTAAAGTTGTAAATTGTTTTTAGCAGTTTTTTAGTTCAGTATCTAGGCTTCTCTAAGTATACCATCACGTCATCTGCAAAGAGTGATAGTTGGTTTCCTCATTAGTTACTCTCATTCCTTTAATCTCCTTTTCTTCTCTTACTGCCAAAGCTAACATTTCTAATACGATATTAAATAGTAATGGTGACATTGGGCAGCCTTGTTTCACTCTTGATCTTACTGGGAATAGTTCTAGTTTGTCCCCATTACATATGATGCTTGCTGATGGTTTTAAATAGATACTACTAATCCTTTTAAGGAAAAGCCTATTTATTCCTATACTCTCTAGTGTTTTAATAGGAATGGGTGTTGGATTTTATCAAATGCTTTTTATGCATCTATTGAGATAATCGTAATTTTTGTTGATTATGCTGATAGTTTTCCTAATATTGAACCAGCCCTGCATACCCATTATAAATCCCACTTGGTCATAATATATTATCCTGGGGATGACTTTCTGTAATCTCATTGCTAATATCTTATTTAAGATTTTTGCATTGATATTCATCAGGGAAATTGTTCTATAGTTTTCTTTCTCTGTTTTCACCCTACCTGGTTTAGCTATCATCACCATACTGTATCATAAAAGGAATTTGGTAGTATACTTTCTTTCCCTATTTTTTTCAAATAGTTTATATAGTATTGGAATTTATTGTTCTTTGAATGTTTGGTAGAATTCACATGTAAATCCATCTGCTCTGCAGATTTTTTCTTAGGGAGTTGGTTAATAGCTTGTTCTATTTCTTTCTCTAAAATGGGGCTATTTAAATAATTTATTTCCCCTTCTGTTAACCTGGGCAATCTATATTTTTGTACATATTCCTCCATTTCATTTAGATTATCAAATTTATTGACATAAAGTTGGGCAAAGTAACTTAATTATTGCTCTAATTTCTTCTTCATTAGTGGAAAGTTCTGCCTTTTCATTTTTGAGACTAACAATTTGATTTTCCTCTTTGCTTTTTCTAATCAAATTAACTAAAGGCTTATCTATTTTGTTTGTTTTTTTCATAAAACCAACTCTTAGTTTTATTTATTAATTCAATAGTTTTCTTATTTTCAATTTTATTAATTTCCCCTTTTATTTTCATAATGTCTAATTTGGTATTTGAGGGTTTTTAATTTGTTCTTTTTCTAGTTTTTTTTAATAATAAGCCCAATTCATTGACCTTCTCTTTCTCTATTTTATGCAAGTAAGCATCTAAAGATATAAAATTGCCCCTTATAACCGCTTTGGCCATATCCCACAAATTTTGGTATGTTGTCTCATTATTGTCATTCTCCTGGATTTAATTATTGATTGTGTCTATGATTTGTTCTTTCACCCATTCATTCTTTAAAATTAGATTATTTAATTTCCAATTAACTTTTGGTCTATTTTCTCCTGGCCTTATATTGCATGTTATTTTTATTGCATCATGATCTGAAAAAGATGTATTTACTATTTCTGCTTTTCTGCATTTGATTTTGAGGTTTTTATGCCCTAACACAAGGTCAATTTTTGTATAAGTTCCAAGAACCACTGAGAAAAAAAGTAAACTCCCTTCTGTCTCCATTCAGTTTTCTCCAAAGATCTATCATACCCAACTTTTCTAACATTTTGTTTGCCTCCCTAACTTCTTTCTTATTTATTTTGTGGTTTGATTTATATAATTCTGAGAGAGCAAGGTTGAGATCCCCCACTAGTATAGTTTGCTGTTTATTTCTTCTTGAATCTCTTTTAACTTCTCCTCTAGGAATTTGGATGCTATACCACTTGGTGCGTGTACGTTTATTATTGATATTGCTTCATTATGCTACCCTTTAGTAAAATATAGTTTCCTTCCTTATTTTTTTTTTTTGCTGAGGCAATTGGGGTTAAGTGACTTGCCCAGGGTCACACAGCTAGAAAGTGTCTGAGATCAGATCTGAACTCAGGTCCTCCTGACTTCAGGGCTGGTGCTCTATCAACTGCACCACCTAGCTGCCCCCCTTATTTCTTTTAATTAGATCTATTTTTGTTGGATTCTGGTTTTTAATCCAGTCTGCTATTCACTTCTGCTTTATGGGAGAGTTCATCCCATTCACATTCATAGTTAAAATAACTAATTCTGTATTTCCTACCATCTTATTTACTCAAGTTATGTTTTTCTCTTTCCTTTCCTTTTTCTCCATTCCCCCCTCCCCATTATTTTGCTTTTGGTAACTACCTCCCTCAAACAATTCTCCCTCCTTTAGAACTCCTCCCCCTTTTTAACATCTTTCCCTTAATTCTTCTATTTTCCCTTCTATTAGTCTTTCCCTTTCTTTTCCTCCTTTCCCTCCCACTTCCCTATAAGGAAGGACAAGTTTCTCTGTGAAACCGAATTGTCTGCTATACTCTTTTAGAGCCTAATCTGATGAGAGTGAGATTCACACAATGCTCATTCTCCTCCCTTCTTCCCCTCAATTATATGAGGTTTTCTTTGCCTCGTCATGATAAAATCATGAGATTTTACCTTATTTTTTACCTCCTTTAAAAAAAATTTTTTTACTTATTTTACCTCTTTTCCCCTCTTTTTCCAGTATGATACACCTTCAATCTCTAGTTTGTTTTTCATATTATCAAAGTAAAATCAAATTATACCCCCATTCTTTAAGTATACCCATAGTAGAAATGTAGTTCTCACGAGTTCTTTCCTTTTTTACCTTTTTATGCTTCTCTTGAGTTCTGTGTTTTGAGGTCAAATTTTCTGTTCAGATCTGGTCTTTTCATTGGAAATAGGAGAAATTCACCTATATCATTAAATGCCCATCTTCTTTCCTGGAAGATAATGCTCACTCTAGCTGGATAACTTTTTCTTGGCTGTAATCCAAGTTCCTTTGCCTTTTGGAACATCTGATTCCAGGTCCTTCAGTTCTTTAACATGGAAGCTGACAGATCTTGGGTGATTCTAATTACAATTCCTCAGTATATGAATTGTTTCTTTCTAGCTGCTTGCAATATCTTTTCCTTAGTGTGATAGTCCTGAAATTTGAAAAAAAAAATTCTTTGGGGATGTTCCTTGGGGATTTAATTTTGGGGTCTTTCAGGAGGTGATCAGTGAATTCTTTGGATAATTTTACCTTCTGATTCTAAAACATCAGGGCAGTTTTCTTTCTTCTTGCAGTGATCTCATTTCATTTGCCCATGAAATGGGGACCATTTCACAAAATGAAAAAAAAAAGTTTTACCTTTAGGAACCTCAGGATCTGGGGTCTGTTCTTCTTGCTCTCCATAAAAGCTGTCTATGGTGAAAGTTCTTTTCTGTTTCTTACTCATTTTTTAGAGCTTGGAGTGGCAGCTGCTTCAATTTGCCCTGGGGCAGTTCAGTTGATTGACTTCCAGTGCTGGGCTGTCTTTACTAGGTCCCCGTGTTTGCAGTGGTTTACAATCTACCTTTTACAAAGGGTAGATCTGCCAGAGCACCTACCCACAATCAGGGCAGAGTGTCTTAAGAGCCTCAGATAGACTCCCCAGATGCTTAGAATCTGTCACACTGAATCCCAGCCCTGTTTTCTTGCCCTGTATCCCAGAGCTGCCATATGAACTCGACAAACTGCCCAACCCCCTGCCCAATTGAAGCAGACCTGTTCTGAAGTTCTTCCAAGGTAACTTTTGCTGGAAATGTGTTGTATTCTAAACATTTGGAGGGGCTTTGACTCCAGAACCAGTTTAGAGGCTTAATTTGCTATTGGTTTGAGAGAAGGTCAGAGAAGGTCACAGGGAGTCATGTCTTCACTCCTTCATCTTGGCTCGGCCCCCCTCTACTGCTACTTTCAGATGATTGCATTCCAAATACTTGAAGAAAATTATGTTTTCTCAAGTCTACATGTTAGTATATTCAATCATTTCTCATACTTCATGGTTTCAAGTTCCCTTTACTATCATTGCAGGCCTCTGGATGCAGGCCATTTTGAATTGGGGTTTGAATGGGGACAACAACAATTAGATAAAGTGCTAGGCTTGATATTAAGAGGAACCGAGTTCAAATTCAGCTTTAGCCATCTATTAGCTGTATGACCTGAGCAAGTCATTTAATCTCTGCTTGTCTTAATCCATTGGAAGAAGGAAATGATAAACAACTCCAGTGTTTTTGCCAAGAAAACCCCATAGACTGCATGGTCTCTGAACTCAGAAAAAGTCAGGCATGACTGAACAACAGCCTATATATGATGCAATATTCCAGATCTGGTGTGACTAGGGCTGAGTGCAATGGAAACTCCTTCATTCTGATACTAAGCTTCTATTCATGGAGTTTGAGATTGCATTGAAATTTTGGACAACAGCCACCTGGTTGATTCCTGTTGAATGGCTTGTGCTCTACTCTAACTCCAAGACGTTTTTGGCTTACAATTGCTTTGAAATGATAATTTATTCTTTAAATTAAACATAAGATTAAGAAAGAGGAGTGAGATGATTTAGGGGTTTAAGTATAAAAGGGAGCATAATATTGAGTAGATATGCCCAATGTATGTAGCCTGCAAAACTTCTTAGTGTGGGATAAATCATGTTAAAATGCAGTTGGAAATATTTAACAATGTAAATGAAATACAATGTGGCATAGATAATGCTTTGTAATTTTCTAAGTCATTATTCAATCCACGGGGATCTGTTTCTTTTTGAGTTTGACATCACTGTATAGAGGAAAGACCATTAGTCTTGGAGTCAGATGTGTTGAGTTGTTGACATTAAAAGGTATGACTATGGAATTATTTAACCCTTCCTGAACTTCAGCCTTCTCAAATACAAATGGGATGGAAGATGCTTTGAAATACGTATGAAAATTAGTGCCCTGATTACTTCACAGGGTAATGATGAAATTTCATAGATTTCTTTTTTACTGATGAATAGTTGAGAAAGAAAAGATACCAACAGTGCTGGTATACAGCTTTTTAAATACCTTTCATTTATCCACATATCCACTAAAACATTAACATTTTCAACAGTATGCTCAGGCATGTACCAATTAATTGGATGCTTATAATGAGCTTGATATTTTGAATTATAATTAAATTTAGTCAGAGATTTATTCTTTCTCAAAGAGAAAGCGTTGTATTATGAGATTCAAAATATATTCATTCCTTGAGTGAAAATTTTAAACTACAGAGAATGATTATCATTGTTATAGAGAGTTAAGAATCCATGTACTGTAAATGAGACCTGACTTCATTATGTTAGGATTGTATTTCCCCTCACAGTTTTCTCTATTTATTACTGGATCATTTTTACTAGGGAGTTTTGGGAGAAGTCGATAGATAATTGTCCATGGATGTGAAGTACCCTGAAGAGGTTAAGCAAACCTTATTTTCTGATCTTTGTCTGATTTCATGTTTTACTGTCACATGGAAAGCCTAGGAACCAGAAAATTACACTTAGGACTCATTGATATTGATTAATTCACCTAGTTTGTAATGCTATAGAGTTGTAGAGTGGATTCTCATAAAATATTGTACCTGACTATAGAAAAGAGTAATTAAAATAAATGGTTGGTCAAACATAAGTGGGGGGAGGGAAAGAGATTAGCCTTTTTTGTATCAGGAACCCCATTGGTAGTCTGCTGAAATCTATAGATTCCTTCTTAAAATGTTTTTATATGCAGAGGATAAAACACATTAATTATATAGGAAACCAATTATATTGAAAAACAAGTTTATGCACCCCAGATCAAGAACCCCTTTACTAGAAGCTTGCAAGAATCTAATAAGTTGCTTTTCCTTTGGAATCTTCTTACAATAATAAAATATAGACTTTATGAAGCTCTCTAGTTTGAGCTTAGACATCAGTGTAGTCACATGTGGACACCAAGTGATAGCTTTCAAAATGCATATATGTGGAACAAATTGTGACAATATATTTTTGGTGCTGACTCTGTCCTTCCTACTCCTTCCCTTTGATAAATCCTCAATATGAAAAAGTAAAGTAAATTAATTTAGAGAAATATTATGAAAATAATTTGTGACTTTCTTAGAATTTAGAGGAAATTATTAGCTCTTTCTTTTGTTCTTTGGACATTTTTCTTTTTTTGTGAATTTAATCATCAACAAATATTTTAATATTGGAAAAGAACAAGACAGTGGTTTGTCTTCTATTATGTAGAGTTTTAAAATGCATTTTATTAAGTATATGAAATAAGATACTTCTTTATATCATATCACAAACTAATTATGTTGCATTTTATTGTATTTGTGTCATATCACATTATATTATATCCTATGAACAGCTAGGTGGCTCTGTTACTAGTCAGGAAGATCTCAGTTGCAGTGTGACCTCAGACACTTGGTAGCTATGTCATTCTGGGCAAATCATTTAACTTTATTTACCCCAATTTCCTCATCTGTAAGATAGGCACAATAATAGCACCTACTTTCTAGGGTCATTGTGAGGATACAATGAGTTAATAATGTTAAAGCTTTTAGCAGCCTTTTTTGGCTGGCATATAAATGCTATATAAATGCTATTTTCATATTATATTTGATAAGGTGGTAAAACAAAACAAAATAAAAAACCCTTCTGTTATTTGATTGTATCCCCTTCCATATTGTTTTTTTTTTTCTTCTGTGCATTCAAGCAAGTTTTATCTGTGACCTTAGTTTTTAGTTTTTGTTTTTTGGTATCTATCATTATTCACTAATTTATCACTTAGTTCCCAGAAGAAACCCTTTTTTGTAACAACTATACTTTATATAATCCAATGAAACACATCCACATATTAGCTAGATTTGAGAATATACAGCTCATCCTGCATCTCCTTTAGCCCATCACCTCTATCAAGAAAATGGAGTTTTGCTTATATCCCAAAGAGATGTTAAAGGAAGGAAAGGGATCCACACGTGCAAGAATGTTTGTGGCAGCCATTTTTGTAGTGGCAAGAAACTGGAAACTGAATGGGTGCCCATCAGTTGGAGAATGTCTGAATAAATTGTGGTATATGAATGTTATGGAATATTATTGTTCTATGAGAAATGGCCAGCAGGATGATTTCGGAGAGGCCTGGAGAGACTTGCATGAATTGATGCTGAATGAAATGAGTAGAACAAGGATATCATTGTACACGGCAACAAGACTATATGATGATCAATTCTGATGGACATGGCTCTCTTCAGCAATGAAATGATTCAAACCAGTTCCAATTGTTCAATGAAGAAAGCTACATACACCCAGAGAGAGGGATATGAAATGTGTACCACAACATAACATTTTCATGCTCTCTATTGATGTTTGCTTGCATTGGGTTTCCCTTCTCAGATTTTTTTTTCTTGTAAATCTGACTTTTCTTGCACAGCAAGATAACTGTAAAAATATGTATACACATATTCGATTTGTCAGGTATTTTAACATAATTAACATGTAGTAGACTTCCTGCCATCTAGGGGAGGGGTGGGACTGGGGGGGGAAATTTGTGATGGAAAGCTTTGCAAGGGTCAATATTGAAAAATTACCCATACATATGTTTTGCAAATAAAAAGCTTTAATCTAAAAAAAAAGACAATAGAGTTTTGTTTCATTATTTGTCTTTTGAAATCACTTGTGTTGCTGGGTGTGCTGACATAATTCCTGAGTCCAGTGAGACAGGCTGGGGGAAACTCTTGAGCATGGGAATTCTGAACTAAACAGGGATAAACAGAGAAGGTGTCAACATTAAATTTGGCATTCATGTGGTGTGAGTATCTGAAACTGGAGTCCACTAAATTTCTTAAGGAGGGGAAAACCAGCCCAGGTCAGACATAGCAGTCCCAGAACTCATTGTTAGACACATATTCTCAGCAAATAGAATTTTTCATTGCTATATAAAGCATAACACAAAGATAATTTTTTTTCTATAAAAGCTGTCAACATCTGACAATGGTTCATGGGTTTCCTGACAATTGACGTTTTTATATTGACTAGATTGATTAGAAGTGTTTGTAAGATAGATAGTAGTGACATATATATACAAGCATGAATCCAGATTTTGTTATCTTGTAGTATTTTATATGCCCATTGCTTCTATAGGAGAGCAGTAGTTGAGAGAAACCTGCCTAAAACCTTCTCTTAGTTGTGTGACTGTATGCAGGCACTCAAACCTTTTAATGTTCACTTCTAATCATGGAAGGATTGAGCAGAGTTGCTTGAAGAATCAAATATTCATAGGCTGATATTGTTGACCCTTCTCACTGATCTGTGACACTTAAAACTGTCATGTTGTCCTATATCCCCGTTTACCCCTAATCAAGTATTTCTAGCATTCATGCTAGGTTGGGGTTTGTTCTGACATTCTTTTTGTATGTACAGTTTTCTTTGCAGCTTGGGAATCCTTTGGTTCATTCTTTGTAGTCTTTGTTATCAAGCTTTGTTGAAGATTATTTTCATAATTTTTTCTTTTCTTCAAGTGTTTGACGCTTATTTGAGTGAATCTGTCACAATGTTTCCTTTATCCTATTAACACAGTCTGTCTCATATTAGCGATAATTTTTTTCTTTTTTTCTTTGCCTAAGAAAATGTGGGAACCAAAACACCCCCTTCCCACCCACTCTACCTCTAACCCCTAGCACTACACAGACATAGAAGTAATATTAAAATTTTTTTCTAGCTATTTTAGAATGTTTAAGTGGTAAGGCTGTCTGCTTCAGAGAGATGCTCCTGATACTGGAGGGGGTGTGCCTTTTGAGGGAGTGTTGCTATGGTAACTATTTGAACTATAACTAAACCTAGGCAAAGAGCACAGCTGAAGCAGGTCCATCCAGCTGACTTTCAGATCAGTTATTCCTGTCCCCCCCTCCTATGTAAAGAAGGAAAATACTTTATTTTTTTGTGCGTGTTGATGAAACCCCTTGGTTGAGTATTGAAGTGATTCTGAAAGGATGTTTTAAGTGCCCAAGTTGATGTGTCATGACTACTTCTATACATTAGAGTCTAAATACCTCCTTCTTGTATTGTTTCTTCTCCCTTCTCTCCCCATCCTAGTAGATGGCCTCTTCTTGATATGCATTTCTTCCTGTATGTGCAGTATTGTAGTTGAAGTCAGTGGTAGATAGGAAGATGGAAGATGCAATATAGAAAAACAGCAGTAATTTAGAATAGTGAAGGGAGATGGTGTTTGACAAGCATTAGGTAAATACCCACTAAGTGCAGGGCACTGTGCTAGACAGAGGTATTCACAGCAAAAGGATAAAACAAAAACAGTTCCTGTCCTCAAGAAGTTCATATTCTAATAGCTGTAAGGAAGGTGAAGGTCAATTAACCTTAAAAAGTCTAAATCAAAGAATATCTTTGATGGAATTTTTTTTACTTCTAAGTACAGTAGATTATACTAGATTAAACCTTGAAGCTAGTAATGATGCCAGGAAGGGGAAGATTAGGGACTGGGATTAGGGGCAGGGATGGGAGAATAGGAACTGAGATGCACCCATGGGAGTTGGGACTTCTTTTTTTTTTATTAAAGCTTTTTATTTGTATAACACATGTATGGGTAGTTCCCCAACATTGATCTTTACAAAGCTTTCCATTACAAATTTTACCCCCAGTC